>VHKM01000739.1:0-82419 GCA_007210695.1 Neogobius melanostomus | reverse complement strand
ACATCTCGTGCAGTGCACATGGTACAGACAAAACATGTACATTGCACGGTCGACGAAGCGAAGCGGAGGCATCCCCAAAAGTGCGAACAAAACGCACAAACGTAGCGCGAGATCCCTCTCAAACACCACTATCACACATCTTGTCGTGCAGTCGTGCACATACATATATACATGCAAATAAACATTGTAATTGTACGACCTAAAAGTCATGGCACCGCAGACCTGGTCTACAGGACCCTCTAACATGAGGTGGATGCGCGGGATTTCCGAAAAATAATAGTTATGGAACCGCTAAGCGGAACATTGTTTTCGTATGGGAAATATATCTTCTTTTCTTCATCTAGTCTATTCTTTCTTTTTCTTTCGCACTGTCGCTCTCTCACCCGTGAACATCGAACGAAAAGTCACAGATTGCCCAAAATTCCAAACGATCGCTAACTTCTCTGACTATTCCAAATTTGAATTTTCAAAAAATGGCGCGATAGTCGCCACCTCCGTCAGTTTTTTTTAAATTGCGAGATAGGGCTTGCAAAATGATTTGTCGTAAATCATAAACACGTACGATCGTGCCATTTACAGTTGACAAAAATAATATTACGCAAAGCCGCTCGCATATGGTTCGCATTTTGGATGAAAGCCCGCGAAGCGGAATGCGCGCCTTATTTTCACTTTGTACAAAATCTATCTCTCTCCTAGAGCGTTATCGAACGAGCTAATTGGGTGGAAATAATTAAGAAGTAGAACTTAAAAGTTATCCAAATTAGTTTCACGTTTACGTTTTTTATGGGGAAGCCGCAAACTATCGAAATATTTTTTTGATTTTCGCAAACAAAAATGGCTCCCATTCGCACATATGAATCCGATTTCAATTCTTGTTATCAGTTTTGTTAAGTCACAGTCCTGAAACACTTCATTTGCAAAGATTCAAATCTGGGTCGCATATGGCCCCTATAGGATTATATGGAGATAAAATTTAGTTTTAGAAATAAAATAATTTGGCAAAATTCGAATTTGGTTCGTCCGATCAAAAAGTCAATACACCATGATATTTTTCACTGTTGCCGTAGTGATGACAGAACGTCCATTTTATTCTGATGGCAAATGTCAAACTCATAATTAAGCGAGACGTGAGGAACAAAGGTTATCAACGTATTGGACAACCTTTGTGGATGTTCTGCGTGCAGCCGCGCCTAAGTAATGTAAAATATGCCTTCAGTTTGCAGATATAGTGCGATACAAATTCAGACTAAATTTTCTGTATAATGTCAAAATGAGGCGCGGGAGTGCGCGTTAGCGATTCCCAAAAATCTCTAAAACTAAGACCTCTTGGGAAAAAAGTTAAAAAAAACAAACATAAAGGGGCAGTAGCAATACCATAATTTTAGATTGAGGGAGACAAAAGGGCGCGAAAGCAGCCCCTTGTTTTAGCGGGGAGGCGGTCGCGAGGCAGATAATGCCTGCTGTGCGGCTATATTTTTATTTATTATTGTTTATTTTTATTTTGTATATAAAAGGTTAAAAGGTTAAGTGCATCTATAAACTGAATATAAGCAAGGGTTTGGATGACTTGAATTCAAGAAATGTAATGTTGTTTCATATGCATTGAACTAGAAGTTCAATTGAAAAGAAACAATGTATTACTAACTATAGCCAACTATATTATTCTATTCTTTACAATGCACATTGTTCGATGCACTGTTTTAACAACAAATTTGTGTCTGCGTTTTGTGAACTGATATATGGCCATTTTGGATTGTGCTGAATCCAAAAATCACAATTAACTTTGCTCATTCAGGTAAAAAAAATTACCTCTTGGACATTTTTTTAAATTCCTTTGTAGTTCCGTCCTGGTGCTGCTGTCCACAATTAGTTGGAGATCTGGGGCTGTAAGAAAGCATTTGCATTAGTCAATATTTTGTACAAACACTGTCCTTACAACATGCCGCCGTTTATGGTGACAGTTAAATGAAGCGATGTGCAGCACTGTATTATTCTACGTGATGCACTTCTTGGAAACGCTAAAATAGTCAAAAATGCAGTTGAAAGAAGCCCTTGCGGGTGCTGGATTGTAAACTTCCTTAGGGCGGTTTCAACAGAGACTGCAGAAAGTCAAATCATGTTTTATGAAAGACACAAGAGACTGACCTGAAGAAACATTTGTCATTTCTGATTCGCTTGGAAAAATGTTCTAAATCAGTAAAAAAAATAAAGTGTTGTCAGCACTTACCTATTTCTGAATCTCATCATGGGTCTATCAAGAATTGCCCAAAGAAAGACCTATTTGAAGGAATGGTAATCTCTGAAATTGGTTTGAATCAACAATCAAGAATCTTTGAGTCACAGAATCCTTTCTTTCACTTGAGTGGCCATCGCTTCTAAATCATAAGATAACCAAGTTTAATGAATGATGAGTAAACGTCAAATAAAGCAAGTTTGAACGCACGCAGCAGAGTTCAGACTCGATGGAAATCTTACGGCTTTTTGACCCAGTGATCTCTAAATCGCAGCCAGATTAGCAGCATCAAAGGGCATTCACGACCTCAGTCAGGAGGAAGAGAGGCTCACGGCCTGTGGAGGAACGAGCAGCAGGAGGAGGGAGCGTCCTCGCTGCCCGCCTCGTCAGTGGGGGTGGTGCAATGTTTTTGGAGTAAACTTGGTGCTGTTTACGGTGACTGTGGGCTATGCAATAAACGGAAAGTGCTCAGGGAGGAACAGTGAACAATGAACTCATATTGAGGCTTGTGAAATGCAGCTAATTAAGAGTACCGTTACTTTCAAATCATTTTTATTCAAATAGGCTCGAGGTAGAGACCCACAATTATTCCAAGAGTAAAAAGAGAAAGTAATAAGTACTTGGAGGAAATGCTACTTGAGGACTGTGAGCACTAAGTGACTCTTTGAGCATAAAGTCGCATATAAGTGTCAGAAAGGACATTATTTATGAAAAACAAAACATGAAATCCTAATATTTCCAAATAAAAAGGCATCAAACTATATAAATGGAATCATTAAGAAGAATAAGCACACAAATGTTTCATATGTTAACTGAAACATTTGCTACTTGCCAGTTTTATTACTCAAGTAAGAGTACAGACACTTCACTATGTTATTACTAAAGTAGAGGTATAAGGTACTGTATGATAAAACTACTCTACAAAGTAAAGTTAGTTCAAAGAGTTATTCAGTCCATGTTTACGACATACTGTTAAGTAGGGATGCACCGATCCGATACTGGTATCAGATGTCAGAGCCGATCTGGAAAATATTTGGTATCGGTTCCAAATATACGATACTGAACCGATAAAGTGTTTTAAAAACACTTTCACCAACTTAATCTAAGTGAATAGGACACACTGTATCTCATTTTGAAGCACTTAACCTGGAGAATTCAATTGCAAACTTATCTTTATGGCCGACAAAATAGCATCGCTAGCCGCAGCATGCTAATGCTAGCTACAGCATGCTATGCTAGCTACAGCATGCTAATGCTAGCGGCAAATATCCAGGCTGGGACAGAATGACTGGTTCTAAGGTAGGGCTGGGCAATTAATTGAAATTTAATTAAAATAGCAATCTCTACTTTAGTCAATCTCAATAATCGTCATAGAACTTTATAATCGGTTTACAGTCATTTCTTTGGCACAAACATACCTAGTTTGGGGGTTTGGTCGAGACAATGGAAGACTTTTGTGCATTAAATCGAGACTTGATGAAAGCATTTGTTTTTGTTTGAGCTGAGGTTTGAATAAAAGATGTATCTAATTTCATGAATCAGCAAGATGTATTATTATTCATAATTTATTATGAATAATATAATATAATCAATATGAGGAAAATAATCGTGAGTTTTTTTCCCCCTAAATCGCCCAGCCCTAAAAGCAGCAAATAAAATAACATTGGCGTGAAGGTCTCAGTTTGTAATTTAGTTTATTAAATGCTGTTAAAGAATAATGCACATGTTGTAATGATGAGATCAATAAATATTGTTATTAGGTTACATTATTTTAATGTAACCTAATAACGAGGCATGTAGACAAGATATATATATATAGGACA
Source organism: Neogobius melanostomus (assembly GCA_007210695.1). Taxonomy (NCBI): domain Eukaryota; kingdom Metazoa; phylum Chordata; class Actinopteri; order Gobiiformes; family Gobiidae; genus Neogobius; species Neogobius melanostomus. The sequence goes on along the minus strand of VHKM01000739.1, from coordinate 78,363 downwards.
AAAGTCCAGTGATCTTGTGTAATTTTCGATTACGTCAATTAGTAGAAAACCTGCTGATACTGTATGTAACATCTCGTCTGCAAGATAAGACAAGACTTGAGTTAAAAGCTTCATGTGGATACACCCAGTAATTACAGAGATTTTGCCCATAAACCGGCTACAAACATTTGTATTTTGAATCCTGTCACAGAATTGTTCCCTTTCACCTGAGTCTAATCCCTGCACATGAACCGTCTTACAGTTGCATGGGACCTGTAGCAACGGAAAGACCTGCAGTTCATTTCCATCTGTTCCACTCGCATTCGAGGAATGAAACTAATCAGAGGAGCGCGGAGACTGATGTAGAGATTACATGTTTTAAAAGGCCTTCAGGGAGCCACTGGGATTAGAGCGATTTCTATACCGAACCACCGAAGTATGTCTGCACATGAGAACAACACAGGGTTTCTGGAACATGGTTTAATGCACGGGGCGTTACATGAATGGTAACGTTGGAACTAGCACTGAGGTTAGGTCCCGGTTCTGAATCGCAGACTGTGTGGACCCTTTCCAAGGGAGGTTTGCCGGTTCTTCTCATCCAAAACTTGCTCTGTGTCAATATGTTGTGGAGCGCAAAGAGCTTTGCAAAGAGCTTGCGCTCCACATTGGTTGATCCTTGCGCAAGACGGCAAAATAGACAACTCCAGCTTGTGTGCAATATGTGGAGATACAAATTCCCAATTATTGTATGGCCTAATGTACAGTATTCGTCAAAAGTTTGGAAAGGCAAAGCAAGGCATGTTTATTTATACGCGCATTCCATACACAAGGTAACTCAATGCGCCTGAAACATTCTTAAGTATCGGCATTTATTTATTTTTTTACATTGAACAATTCTCATTGAAGACGTGAAACTATTAATGAATAACTCAAAATATGTTTTATATTTTTAAATTCTTCAAAATCGCACTCCTTTATCCCATTATCAATTTTCTCAACGAGCTTCATAGATATAGACGGCATCGCGTCATACAGGGGGCGTGGCCTCGCTGAGGGGAAAGGAAGTATGTTTTGGGAAACACAGTTGTTGACTCTATTAGCTGTTTTCTGGCAGAATATAAACTTATTTATCACACACAATAAAGTCAGTCAGGCCTCGCTAATTAGTGCCATACCTCTTCTTACAAGACTGTGGCTAAAATAATGCATGTTTCCCTTGATGCCTGTTTCCCACTCCATGCCGTACTAGGAACCTTTTGCAAACACTAGTTTCTTGTAGGACTAATTAGAGAAGGACCGCATCGGGTCATGGTAGCTACTTAGCGGAAATAGCATTTCTGCAAATCGAGGCTGCCTTCGATGAAATCTTCAAATGTAAGTTGAGTTGTGTTAAAAAAAAAAAAATGTAGCTGCTCATCGTTTCCATCTTTAGATTATTTATTGGAATGAACTTCGTGTGATGGATTTTTTTTTTGTTATTTGACGATTTATGTCGCGAATTAGCGACGTCAGGACATAATGGAAACTGCAATAGCTCCATCTGGTGGCATTCATACGGCCACAGTGACCGCATTTTAGTAGTATTTAGATCTATTACAGTGCTAAAACGTTTTTTAGAACATGCCATTCTAGTGAATTTCTATAATCATTGTAACAATAACATTCAAGGATATATTAAAAAAATGTATCCCTTATTTACACAGAACAAAATGAAACCGTTCATGTTATATGCAAAGAGATACAAGGTGGACCTATTGGACCACAACAAGAGTTCCACCGTCTGAAAATAATGTGCAATTATAATATAATTTGCAAATAAGTAATGGTAAATGGAGGTATCTTATGTACAATGAATAATAAAACCTCAGAAAAGGGAGTAAAATATGTATGTATGTATGTATTAGTAATAAAAATGGTGACATGTCTATGTTATGTAGATAAATTGTCTGCACCTTTCTAAGGTGCTTTTCCCCCCTACATCATGTGATGAAAGCAGCAGCAGCCGCAGTGAGCTGATGTATTTATGCCTGTTGTCGCTATTAGCAACATACCTAAAACTATATCTGTACTATGTGCTACAGATAATTAACAATCTCCACTTAATTTAGCATCAGCTTGAAGCAAAAACAAAGATAATATATCTTTTTCTATAATTGGAATAAATTCAGGCGTTAAGGGGTTAAATCCTTTTTTGTTTAAAGTATTTATGGGTTGTTGAACCACTTTGCTCCTCTCCCTCGTCTCTGTATCTTTATTGGGTAGAAAATAGCATTGTTAAGTAGCTTTTGAGTGTAGTAGGTGTTGGTGAAGTTTAGATTTATCTCTTCTTTGTTTTCCTCCTCTGACTGCTTCATACAGGACCATATGGGCGATTCCAGAGTTGCCGTCTGTCTCTATAAGGTCATCCTGAAATGGTTTAACCGTCTGTGAAGTGCAGACCATTTCTAGAGACGACATCGTGAAGCTCATTGAGAAAATGTCAAAAGTGCAAAGCAGTAATCAAAGCAAAAGACGCCTATTTTTAGAATTTTGTCACCTTTTTTTGCTAAAACATAATTCCATATGTGTCTATTCATAAATTAATGCCTTCAGTGAGAATCTACAATTAACAGTCTTGAAATAGTCTTGAAAAGAAAACCAAAGCGTTTCCAAAATAGCATTGTCATTGACTGGCTGATGACAACGTGTGTTTATCCATGTTTTACGACAGTATATTCACCTAATAGCATCACTAAATGTCCTGCGTTGTGCCTAGTTCTTTATCTCCCAGAAGCACAAAACCTAGCACAGCGTCTTCTATTCCATTCACCCTGACGAGACCACACTCTTCCCTCCATGTCACAGTGTTGTCGCTTGTGTAGGGACAGCCGGGCCTCACCTTTCATTCAACACATATGGCCTGGGCACACACGGAGAGCGGCTGTTTAGCATGAACCCACACAGAGCCAACAACAACCGCAGCAGTCAAACTGGCTGATACCCTACGGAAGCTAACGGAAGCTTACTGACATTACAGCGTGATAATTACTGAGGGATACGCTCCTGTTTAGCCCCAAACACGGTCTGCTATAGGTAAACAGTGTGAGAGCAGCTTCCGTTAAACATGGCCTTTAGACGTCACTGTGCAGATGAAGAGAAAGGACTGGGAGTGCTCTTAAGGCAAGGGGTGTTTACAAAACAAACACAACTGTAGATTACATGTGGAATTAGATGCTCTGGGACAAATTATTTAAAATGGTTCATTCTAGTACAAAATGCAAAATCTGAACATCTTGAAGAGTGATGTACGAAAAAATGTGAATGTAAATAAGCACACCCTATGAAGAGTTACTATCATTAATATCCAACAGTTTGTTTAACATCAGGCAGCATACATATTCATCATTTTCCAGAATGACAATCTTCAGTATCTATAAAAAGCCTGTCTGTAAAAAAAAAAAAAAAAAAAAAAGCGACATCTCAGAAGAGACTGTGTTAAATACCGGCGCACCTCAGGGGACAATTTTATCTCCTTTGCTTTTTTCTATTTACACAGATGCTTTCAAAATTCAAAACAAATCTTTTAAACTATTTAAATACGCTGATGATATGGCGCTGTTTGCTTTATTACAGAAAGGGAATACTGCGATGGAGAGTCAGTATTTAAATACATAGCCATGTTACAACAGTGGTGTGTGGACAGCTTTTTTAGAGATAAACGGAGCATATTGTGCATAGTGACAATGAGGCACTGACTTCTGTACAGATTCATGGTCAAAAGGTCAAAACCGTTGACAGCTTCAAATATCTCGGGACACACATAGATGGAGTATCTGCTTCGCAAACTGAATCATTTTGGAGTGAGGCAGTCTATTCTTGAACATGTATAAGAGCCTTGTGGAGAGAATCCTCACTTTTAACATGCTGATGAGGTATGGTAACCTTAGCAAGAAGGATAAGAACAAACTCTAGAGGATCGTTAACTTGAGCTCAAAGATCATTGGAATCCACAGAGATCTTTGGAGAGCCTAAGGAACGCTTGGGACAGAAGGCAGTGCGCATCATAAATGACTCTTCCCACCCGCTAAACAATGAGTTTGAACTACTGTCGTCAGGACGGAGATATACAGTCATACTCGCAAAGAAAGACATAAGAACTCCTTTGCGCCGAGAGCAGAAAAGCTCCAAACTCTTTAAAGTTGTAAGAGAAGCTGTTCCTGCCTGATGACGCATTAGCCTGCATCATTTTGCCTTTTCCAATGTTTTTAAGACTTTACTACAAGTTGTACAAGAAATGTGGTGCCACATGATGATGTTCTGGATGTTGATGTGTTTTTATGTGTCTTAAAGGTGAAAACAAAGACAAATTTCCACCAATAAAGTTTTCGTTTTCGTATTCGTATTTGTTTTGTTAGCCTGTCTGTAAACGCTTAGCCCATAGAATTCTATTTCAGTCGGAGGGCAGGGACCAATGCAGCTCTATGGGAGAGAAACAGTTTTTTAAAGAAATTTCTCAAAAGAAAATGTCCAAATGTTTTCCCTGGTCATTATTTGACAGTGATTGGATTCAGTCGTATCATTCTTATTGCTGAAAGTCCTTTCTACAGGCCAACATCATGCAAATGTTTTTTAAATATTGTCTTCACTTTTGGACGCCTTTATGAGAAAATAATTAGACCATAGTTCATATTGGAGATCTGGCAAGATGGCGACCGCTTAGGCAGCACGGTCAAGAGCTCTGAGACTTTTTCAACTGATTTACCCTTTCGTGTGGTCCAAGAAGACTAAAGGGTGCCTGATATTAGCATCGATGACTATTTTAAGAAAACTACTGTCAACATGCCAAACCACAGAGGGGAAAGAAGACCGAAGGAGGCGATGAAATCCTGCATGCCAATCAAGAAGCTAGCGGCGGAGATGCTAATACTAGCTCTGGCACTACAGCAGTGACATCTGATGCTAACACCACCATACACGCGCCCACAGCGGTCATAGACCGCAAATTAGCGGGAGTCACAGAACAGATTGAGAAAATGGAGACGTCCATGACACACACGGTGGATAAAAAAGTAGCTGATGTCACACAAATGATTGAAACAAGACTGGCCTCTGTGCTGGAAGCCGTCGCCGCTCGAGGAACTGAGATACAGGCCCTAGCCGCGAGAATGGATATAGCAGGCAAGCAAATGGAAACCATAGAGCAGACTGCAGCTGTATCCAAAACCAAAATCTTAACTTTGGAAAAACAAGTCAAACAACTAAAAGAACGCACTGACCAGCTGGAGAATCACTCCCGGAGATGTAACGTCAGAATACTGGCAATAGAAGAACGTGAAGAGGGGACGAACGCGGTGAAATACCTCGAGAGGTGGATTCCCGAGTACCTTCATCTTGACACCACAGGCGGTAAGATTATCCTGGACCGCGCTCATCGCACACTGGGCCGGATGCCACCAACCGGACAGAGGCCACGTCCCTTCATTGTCAAATTCCACTATTACTCCGATAAAGTCCGAGTGATGGAAGCCGCACGCAGACACCACCAGAACGGGACCCCGCGTCAACAGAGGATCCTCTTCTTTAACGACTACTCAACGGAGGAGGAGGACGCTGTGAAAGCTCGACTCCGGGAGTTGAAAGTAGAATACGCGTTGTTATATCCAGACATTTTGAGGGTGAACACCGATGGAGGAGGATACCGGCGCTTCTCAACACCGGGTGAGGCTAACGTGTATGTCCGCACTCTGGAGCTGGCGCGTGCCCCCTCTTCTCTTTCGACACAAGGTGACTGATTGATGAGCAGCTGATAGCACGATGGAAGATTAGCCTCTATAATATGTAATAAAATATACTGTTTTTCAAAGTACAGGGTTCTTTTGGAAGGAACAATGTTAATGTTTAGACCACACAAACTATATTATTTTGAGATAGAGCTCAAGTGCAGTCCATTGAGTGGAAGCAGTCCTCTGTGGGACTCAGTCTACCCCGAGCACAGCTCTGCTTTGGCACTGCCAGTTCTTTTTTGCGCAGTGCTTCGCTTTTCTTTTTTTCTTTTTTTTAAAATTGGAATTAGAAATTATTTCTTTGTTTTCTTTTGTTCTCGAGCTGTTTTGAGCTCAGTTCCCCTCTCTCTTCACACACATGTTAGACTAATGTTGACAAAGATATCACATGCTCAACCTAATTTAATTTTAGTTTGTTTTTATTTATTTTTTCTTAATTGTTTTAAATGAATGATGGTCAGAACAGGACATTTAAACTGCATATCACTAAACGTCAAAGGAATCAATAATAATCATAACCTACTTAAAAAACAAGAGACGGATATTGCATTCATCCAAGAAACACATCTCACTGACATTGAGCATACAAAACTGAAACGCGACTGGATTGGTAAAGTCTATTACTCCTCGTTTTCATCAAGTGCTAGAGGTGTAGCATTGCTCATAAACAAGAACCTCAGATTTCAATTAAACACTATACAAAAGGATACCTCAGGTAGATTCATATTAGTTGACTGCATAATTAATAGGAACAGGTTGACACTGGTATCAATATACGGTCCTAATATAGATGATCAAATTTTCTTTAATAACTTAACTATGAAACTTGCAACCACAGAGGGTCAATGTATTTTGGGAGGAGATTTTAATCTTGTGTTGAACCCGTCATTAGATCGCTCGGCCCCCAAGAACACTAGCTGTCAAAATCTGCAGCGGCATTGTGTCAAGGCATGAATGAACTTGGGTTAAAGGATGTATGGAGAACTCGAAACCCAGGTAAAAAAGAATACTCCTTCTACTCTAATGTTCACAATACATACTCTAGAATCGACATGTTTTGACCTCACAAACATTATTGCCTCACATTAAAACATGCAGTTATTTGGCTGCAACCTTATCAGACCACAATGCTCTAATGATGGAAGTGTCTATACCACAGGAAGGACATACCTTCCATAGATGGAGATTCAAAACATTCCTACTTAAAGATCCTGATTTTATAAAATTTATGAACGACAAGTTAGACATATATTTTGAGACTAACTTAAATACTGCTTCTCACTCAGTTGTATGGGAAACCTCAAGGCCTATATGAGAGGTCACATTATCTCATATTTATTCCATAAAAATAAACAGAAGAGAGACCAATTATCACAATTAGAACACGAGATAAAAATACTTGAAATTCAACATGCCCAAACCAAAAAATCTGAAACCCTTAGTGCATTAAAACAAAAACGGACTTTGTATGATAATCTTTGCACCAGTAAAGCTGAGCCAGCCATGGCAAGAACTAAATATCATTATTATGAGTTTGGCAACAAAACTAGCAAATTGCTTGCCTGGCAGCTAAAGCAAGAAGATACAGAAAAGTTCATACAATGCATCAAAACTGATGATAACCAGTATTTAGAAGGCTCTAAGGACATAAACTTGGAATTCAAAACATTTTATGAAACATTATATAAAACAGAGCAGTCAACGGAAACTGAAATCAAAGCCTTCCTTAATAAATTACCAATACCTAAACTAACAGATGCAGATAGAAATTCTTTAGATGAAGCGGTATCAGAAGAAGAGGTTCACCGAGCGATCAAATCTTTAAAAAATCATAAAGCCCCAGAACCTGATGGGTATCCAATTGAATACTTCAAAACCTTCTCAGAAAAATATTAACACCTCTAACAAACATGATTAGAGAGGCATTCCAAAAAGAAACACTTCCAAAAACATTGGAGTTGGCAACTATTACGCTACTTCCAAAACCTGGAAAGGATCAACAAAAGTGCAGCAATTATAGACCCCTCAGTCTCCTTAATTCTGATTATAAAATTTTATCAAAATCATTGCACAACGCTTAGAGAACGTAGTCCCAAAAATCATTAATGCAGACCAAACAGGTTTTATGAAGAACAGACAAGGTGCAGATAATGTTAGGCGACTATTTCACATTATAGAGCACACAAAAAAACATGACCACCCTGCCGTGATCGTCTCTATGGACGCCGAGAAGTCGTTCGACAGGATAGAACCAAGCTTTCTTCTTGAGACAATGGGGGCAATGAATTTTGGTGACAAATTTCTGTGTTTCATTAGGACCCTATTCGGCACCCCCAGGTCGCAGATACTAACAAATGGGATTCTGTCGGACGCCTTCTCCTTATCACGTGGCTGTCGTCAGGGGTGCCCTTGCTCTCCCGCGCTCTTCTCAATTGCAATAGAACCACTGGCTATTGCCCTGCGATCAGACATATCCATTGCCGGCATAAAAATTCGAACCGAAGAGCACAAGCTCGCACTTTATGCAGGTGATTTGCTAGTTTTTATATCTCAACCTATCACGTCATTTCCCTCGCTAATGACTAATCTTAAAAATACAGTGCTGTATCAGGATTCAAAATGAATTACTCTAAGAGTGAAGCTTTCCCAATCAACATGACAAACCATTACATAAGTCTACTTCCCGTTCCTTTTAAATGGTGTACGGAGGGCTTCAAATACTTGAGAATCACCATCTGTAGCACTTGTGACAAAATATATGAAGAAAATTACGCCTCTTTACTTACTAAATCTAAAAAAGATCTACTGAGATGGATGGACCTCCCCTTATCATTGATTGGCAGGATTAATACAGTAAAAATGAATCTATTACCCAAATTTATTTACTTATTCCAGTGTATACCACTGAAGGTTCCTATATCCTTTTTCAAGGAACTGGACAAATCACTTACTTCCTTCCTGTGGCACAACAAAATACCCAGAGTCAAACTCCTCACATTACAGGCACCTTATTCCAAAGGCGGCTTGAATCTCCCAAATTTCAGATTGTACTATATTATCTGGCTGCACAACTTCGCGCTCTATGGATGTGGTTTCACTGTAGAACAGATGAAGTAAAATGGTTGTCAATTGAACAACATGAAATCCAGGATACTCCATTAACAGTAGTACCATTTTTGGAATCTAAAAAGAAACTCAAAACAATCACTCAAAACCCAATAATGTTTGCTACATTTGAAGCCGGGCAGCAATTACACATAGCAGTTGGACAAAACATAAATTTGTTGGCAAATTCACCACTCATGAACAATCCTAACATCCCAGCAGCCTTAGCGGATGGAATTTTACAAAACTGGGTGAGAAAAGGAGTAAAAATTGTTGGTGACCTTTATACTAATAATGTTTTTTGAGTTTCAGTCAAATGTTAGAAGTTTATGATATAGATAAATGCAACTTTTTCAAATATTTACAAATTAGAAGCTGGATCAAGAGTCAAACTAAAGATAGTTTTCCAAACAGACCTGTCGAATCGTTACTTGAAAAATGCATTTTTAACCCCAAACGCAGTAGAACTAGGTTTAATATCTATTTTGTATAAAGCTATAATTGACAACTTGCCGGCTTATGACAGCTGTTCAAACAAAACAAGATGGGAATCTGATCTTGGGTGTACATATACGGAGGAGAATTGGAACAGATTATTGAAATTGGCACAAACAAAATTGGTGTCTACTAAACACAGACAAATTCAATTTAATATTTACCACAGAACATATTTTACACCATATAGGTTAAGTAAAATGGGAAATTACATCTCTGATAAATGTCAAAGATGCACCATCTCTGTTGGGACTCTTGTCCACATGCTATGGAGTTGTACCCGTCTGAAGCCATACTGGACTCACATTATTGCAGTAACCTCTCGAATTTGTGGACAGACTCTGGATGCCGACCCTAGGATTTGTTTACTGGGAGATGTAACTTTACTAAAGGTGAACTCAAATCAAAAACATTTTGTGTTACTAGCAGCAACGGCTGCCAAGAAGTGTATCCTGAAGGATTGGAAGAGTATCAACCCCCCCCAACCCAAAACACTGGACTAATGAACTCTTTTCATATTGCACACTAGAAAAAATCATACATTCTATACGAGGAAAACTAGATGTCTTTGAACTGACTTGGATTCCTTTTTTGAATATGCTGACTCAACTTGACATGACCACAGACTAGATGTAAATCCATGTCTACTACTGTTTATTTCTATTTTCATTATTATTTAATGTCTTGTGGAGAGAGGGTTTTTGTTTTGTTTTTGTTAAAAATGAAAACCATAAATAAAATATAAAAAAAAAAAAGACCGTAGTTCATATTAACTGCAAGAGAGGACTTTGAACTTTGTGCCAACTTTTGTTTCATGAATTACCCCAGGAATTATTGAGAAATTATAAATAAATTAAGACTAGAAATCTGCATTTTGACAGTTACCATAACGGCCTGTAAATCATTTGCATGCATGCAATTTAGAAAGCTCCAGCGTCGCCTTAAAAAGCCATGTTCATCCCAGGAAGTATAAACTTCCTGGTGTTTGGAACACAGCGCCATTTGCTGGACAAAAGCGTGCCCTGCACTCGCAGTGGTTTTGTTTACATGTCCTCATTTTCATGTAAAAGCAGATCGAGAGGGCACAAGGTTGCTGCGTTTTCTTGACACTATTGCCGTGTAAACAGCTCCGTAGCCTGGAGGAGGCTGAAAAACCCATTCCTACAAAAAAAGAGAAAAGGAAGTAGGTACAGGGCCTTTAATGTGTGCGCAGTGCACTCATTGATGGTATAAGAAGCTGAGATTATATTTGCACTGTGAGAGTGACAGGCTGTTGAGCAATCTAGTCGCTAAATATAACCTGACTGGTTTTATGGCAGGACATAGTTTGTAACCGTCAAAGGAAGGGAACAAAACGTCAAGGACACAGTGTACGAGTTCAGTGAAGCTAAGAGTTCTTGTGTGTGAAGTACTTTGTAGACACAGATTTGAGAGTTGAAACGGCCCTGGTCCTTAAGGTATTAAGTTTGCATGTTCTACTGTCTGCGCAGCTTTTCAACAGAGCTCCCTCGAGATTAGGAGTTTTCATCGAGGGATGTATATTAAAGTGAATAGGGTGGATGGAACCTATAGTGCTAGCTCTGTCTCACACTTAAATCTTTTAATGTGAGAAGTGTGAAAGTTTTGTTTTTTTAGGTTATAAGAACCATCTCTGCCATCAACTCTCTCATGATCCCAACTTTAGTGCAAATGCTTTTCCAATTTGAGCCAGGAAAAGACATGGCATACCTGTGTGAAATTCGAAGCCTCAGTGACTGTGTCCCAATCGCCCAAGTTTCTTCTTTGTGGACTCTTTTAGGCTTGCAGCACGACTGGTTTGTTTTTGGAGCGCGGGTTACTGTACAATACGCTGGAGGAGATATTCTGAGAGGGTAAACAGACCGGGATACCACAAAACCTGAACCTGCAATCTCTATGCAACTTGAACTTGTGACTGTGGCAGTTGTAGAAAAACAAAGATAAAACGTGGACTGTGAGAAAAGAAAAAGTTCAATACAAGGCTTGGCGTTTGTGTAAGCTCTTAGGTGTCCAGTAGTTTCCAGGCACTGCAGGCAAAACAAATCTAATTTTTATCGCACAGCAGCCTCTCCGCGGATACCAAATCACTAGTGGCGGCAAGTTTGTCGAGCACAATTCATACACAGTGCAATTCAAAGTGCTTCACAGTTGCATAGAATTACAATGAAATCAGTCCATAAAACATCAACATACCTCTACTAACATTGTACCCGCTAACATTGTAACATTGTAGAGTTTTACACACATTCCTTTGTGAACAGGAAGGATTTATTTAGACTCAGCAATTGAATTATGCCTATTGTTTAGGGTAGGGTGACCAGATTTCCCACATTTATTGGTTTATTTGGTAGGGACAGTGCAAGTTAATGAACAAGCCACACCGGATTGTAGCCTTGGGCTAATTTCCATCCGTCATCCCCCATGAGCACTCTCAAACACACTCTCATTCATCCTGTGTACATGTTTTTAGTGGTAGGGGAAACCGGAGTACCCGGAGGAAACCTACGCAGACACTAGCCTGGCTAACGCCAGACTGCTGTGTGCGCTCGAATCTTTTCGAACTTCACAACAGCCTGGGGACCATGGCTGACATTTTTCCATGGATTTGGGCACCAATCACAGAACGAGGAGGGACGGTAAGACGATGACGCGCTATTTGACATACGGAAGCTTGTAGTTTGTTTAGGGATAAAAAAAATAAAAAAATATTTACGGATCCAACATGATCAGCAGCAGACGCGATGCCATCTTTCGATCAAGCTTTAGAACGTGTTCTAAATAGTTTAGCTCAAAAGTTTACAGCAGGTACGTCATACGTCATCTGATACCATGATACGATTGGCTATGGCTACGTGCAGACGCATGAGAGACATTCGTAGCGCCCAATAAACTGCTATGGACAATCGTAAACCACACCTCTCCTACGAGAAAATGAATTGGTGGTCCCCAGACTAAACATCACTTGTGATTTTAGTCTGGCGTTAGCCAGGCTACGCAGACACGGGGAGAACATGCAAACTCCACACAGAAAGGCCCAGGCCTTGGTGGGTATCGAACCCGGACCTTCTAACTGTGAAGCACGAGCGCTAACCGCTGTACTACCGTGCTCATTAAACACTGGGACCCAATGAAAATTTGTGGAGTTTTTTTTGTTTGTTTCCACCTTGAAAGGTAAATTGTTTGTCTGTAAAAGTCTAATGTCAATTAGACAATCAGCCGTGAAGTGATACTTTCGTGCTTAGCTGTTGCTATTGACGCACACATGGCCAAAATCATGAAGTTGCAATTCAAAAATTGCTGCTTTGGGCATGGGAGTGGTGGGAAACCAGGATACTTGGGACCGAAATTGTGTAAAACTGGGACAAATCAATGTTTTTTTGGAGAAATCTACTGCGACACGGGACAGAGGGCTCAACACTGGGACTGTCTGGCCACCTTAGTTTAGCTGAATGTGGCTAAGCAGCACAAACCAGGAGGCGCTAATGCCAGAAATAGCCTATTATTATACTTATTATACTGAAAGCTTCCATAAAACAAGTCGTCCATGATTGAAATAAAGTCCTTCTCCGTCCTGTTTGGCCTCAACAGCCTCAACAGCAGTTTTCGTCATGGAGCTTCACAGTGACAGCAGCTAATGCTAATGCTGTTCTCACAGACGCAGAGGAGGAGCGGGAGCTGTCAGTCAAAGCTTTTTTTCCCCTTTTTGCAGAAGCAGCCAATCACCATTCACCAATCATCATTCGCCCCCAGCTTTGAAGTCAAGCTTAGATGGGATTTCTCATAGAGTATCAGTAGTCACTCTTGTGGATTTATCATGACATTTAATACCTAAATTTGCTAAATAAAATGTCAGCTTTCCTTGTAGGCAGTGGAGCCGCCACTGCAAATCACAGATACAAACGAGACCACATTTTTGATAAGACTAATGCACAGACTAATAGTACTATGACCTACTTCCCACTCAAGGATAACATTAGTTGGAAGATGAAGAAACGGAGACCTTTGATGGTGTAATTATCCCAGGTTAAAGAGACAGACTCTTATTTTATTCATTATTTCATTCGTCAGCTGCTATCACAGTGGTGTAGATGCTCCGAAGACAGGCACTGGCCATAAGACAAGTAGGTCAGAACATGCACAAGAGATGAGCGCCAAACAGAGTGGAGCTATTTATAGGCCCGCAGCATTTCCACCACTGTGTCTGCCAACCATGAAGATGCAGAAGACAACTGGAAACTCAGTCGGCTGCATCAAGTTGTCTGCGGGTGAATATACGGGGGAAGGATTCAGCCTTGATTTTTGCATGTGAAGCAGTTGATATTAGGCATAATGACAATAATAGTCGAATCCATGTAACAGTTTGGCTCAGCTGCTTCTGGTTTTGTTGGGCCGCATCCCTACAGTCTGACGCGTAGAAACCGGATCGGCGTTAGTTGAACATGAGCTGAATTATCTGAGAGGGATCTGCTCATAGAGACCACACAGGGCAAGCGCTCCCAGTCACAGATGCCCTTTCATCCGACGGATTACTGCCGCAATTAGAGGAATGGGACAGAGGAGAGACCGTGTTTTTACCATTCCAATGATGATTATTATTGTTTGAATGAGTGGAATTACGGGATTTATGTTGAGTACAGGGCACAGCTGTGGCTGGAGATGGGGATGGAGTGTACGTAATATGGAAGGGTGAATTAAATATCCTGTGGCCTGTGTCTGCATGGTGTTGGGAGGCAGGTGGTAAGCATCTGATATGTGCCAACAATGATGGCCCGCAAGTGCGACTGTATTCCTCCCCATGTCCTTAAACTGTGCTACGAGCATCTTCCTCCAGTTCTGACAGATCTTTTCAACATGTCACTGTTCCAGTTAGTTTTAGAAGATCATTCCTAATTCCAGTGCCCAAGAAGACACCTGTGACGTGTCTGATTGACTATTGACCAGTGGCCCTCACATCTGTCCTGATGAAAACCATCGAGCGGTTGGTATTGGTCAGAGATCAAATCCCCTCGTCTGTGGATCCGTTGCAATTTGCATATAGGAAAAACAGAAGTGTTGAGGAAGCCATGTCCTTTGCTTTGTACTCTGTCTACAAGCATCTTGATGAATGGAACTCATACGAGAATGCTTTTCATATAGACTATACACTTCAGCTTTTAACTCAATGGTCCCAACAAAGCTCATTCACAAACTCAAATGCCTTGGACTTGATGATACCATTTGTAAATAGCTTTTTAATTTTCTGACTTGTCGACCACAAAGGGTCAAAATCAATAGTTGTATTCCTGATGAGCTGTATTTAGCACTGGTTCGCCACAGGGGTGTATTTTGAGCCCCCTGCTGTTCACATTGTATACTGTACTCATGAACTTGTAGTAGGGCTGGGCAATTAATACAATTTTAATCTAATCGCAATTTTAATAAAGGTCGATCTCATAATCGCGTGGTGCGTTTTCATTGACAGAATTGGCCAATCTTGTCGTATTCTGGAAAAAAATATGGACGGCGCAATGCTGCATCGCCTGCCAGGTCAATCCCAGGGATCACTCGACCCAAACAAACAAACAAAAAATCAAGTCGAAAATTGAGATCGATCAATATGGGTAAAATAATCGTGATTATTATTTTTTCATACTCGCCCAGCCCTACCTTGTAGCATTTCATGATAATAATGTGACACAACCATCATTGGGCTTAACAGTTCAAGCGATGAATCTCATTATCGCGAGGTGGTGGATAATGTTGTTCAATGGAGTAAAGAAAACAGCTTGCATTTGAACACTTCAAAAACATGGGAACTTGTCGGCAACTGTGAAGCACTTTGAATTGCCTTGTGTATGAATTGTGCTCTACAAATAAACTTGCCTTGCCTTGCCTTATTGACTATAGCCACAATAGGAATCAGTTGCCTATTACTTTTCATGATTTTGAGGTGCAGATTGTTGAGAAATGTAAATTCTTGGGTGTGACTCTTTCTCATGATTTTAATTGGACTTTAATACTACTAACATTGCTAAGAAAGCCAGACAGCGCCTCTTCAAATACGCAGGCTTCGAGAGTTTACTCAAAATACTACGATTCTTTAGAACTATTACTATTGCATAATTGAGAGTGTCCTAACCAGTTGCATTACTGTGTGGTTTGGTAATCTCCCTCTTTGAACAAAGTGGTTCGCTAAGCCAGCAGGATCATCGGCCGCTCCTGGAGCCACAAAGCTCAACTCTTAAATCTAGCTCTACAACTTGCTAATGATGCCTCAGGCCACCTTTGCCGTTTTTAAGATGCTTCCCTCAGGGAAAGGTTATCGCTCTGTGAAATGTTCTACTGATCGCCATTTTAAGTTTCTTTCCACAAGCTGTGATCACTTTAAACAAGGCACTTTAATTTCTTTGTATGCACTTTTATTGTACAGTATTTTACCTTACGCTTTTTATGTTTGTTTTATGTTGTGTCTTTTTATGAGTTGACATTGCACTTTGAGCTCTTTGCATATTTTTTTCCAATGTGGTTTTGTACTGCAAATGGCTAAATAAACTATATCTTGAACATATGATTTGGTATCACATAAAACATCATGGTGTTTGGTCATCACAGTAAACTATTGAGTTTGTTTAAAACCCTCTGCGGCACCTCTGTGATGCTGTAATGCAACGTTGACTATTTTGATCTTCAAGCGCTGCCCGAGAACTCAAGGACTGCCTCGAGTTGGACTCGCCAACTAACAAAACATCAAGTTAAAGTGATGGTCTGTAAATATAAATGTTTTACAAATGTAATAGACTGAGTGCCTGGGTCTAAAATGTGATGGAATGTGAGAAATATTGAATAATAATATATTTTTGAAGTCCCTCCCTTTGCTGATCTCAGACACTAATCAGACACTAATCGGGCCATCACTTTGACCAATGAGACGAGCTTCCCTGTGAAACGGCCTGTCAGGCCCAATCAAGAGAGAAGTCGGAGGGAACTTTGTTTATTTTTAAAAATTAGCAAAATGTGAGTGGCTTGCTGGTCCAATCAGTATAGGGGAGGGGATAAACTTGGTTTACATTCAAATTTCAATCTTACTGACACTAACACTTTAAGGTGAAAATAAATTAAATGACATTGCTGTGTTTGCAGTTTATGTCCAAAACGGTTGATATTTTTGGCACCAAAAGCTGAATCATTGATAGTGCCAGGTGTAAATGTATTTTGGAGTTATAAACTTTTACTGTGCGGATTCTGTTGTTTAGTTTTGAATAAGTTAGTCATTGGTGAAAATACAAAAATTTGTAAAAATTCAAATTCCACCTTGTTTTTTGGGGGGTCAAAATTCATTCAATCAAGTCAAAACTTCAAGATCTTCAAGCACTGGTCGGTGAGTATTTTAAAAGTTATTTAGAATTTGTTTTATTTTAAGAAAGAAAAAGGTTACATGTATGGCGTCAAATTAGGGTCTGCTTTAACGTAAACGTAAAAGAGGTATTGTAAACGTAGGTTGTCAGTATTGTAATCGTAAAGAGAAAACTGTAAATGTAACTCTAAACTCCATAAACGAAAAAAGAAAAAAAAATATTGTAAACGTAAAACTTTCATTTACGCTTCTTCTTTTCATGCTTCACTTCACAAGTTACGTTTACAATTCACAAGCTACGGTTACGATAAAAAAAATTCTGACCCTTTTTTAATGGGGGCGGGCTCAACGCTCATTGGCTGGAGTGACAGGATGTGACGTCATCACTATAAACTGAAATCAAACGCACACATAATTCAATGACGCACACACACTACAGAGGCTGTGTCCGAATGTCCACCCTAGTCCCTAACCCATCATTCACTACAAAGGCCCTATATAGGCACTATATAGTAGACTGTATACTATATAGTGTGTCGGAACTCCGAGCCCCAGCAGAATGAGAGCCTATTCTACTATAAGTTCACTAAAATAATGTATTTCTGCGATAAAGACTGACTAAATTTAAAGGACAGTGGAACATTTATGGATAAATATGACTCAAATACATTTTATTAAACATGGATTTCACATGAATGAACAAAACTCCCGGGATTATTGCCTTTTTGTCTGAGAGAGTCTGTAGTGTGCGTTTGATTTCAGTTTATGGTGATGACGTCACATCCTGTCCCTCCAGCCAATGAGCGTTGAGCCCGCCCCCATTAAAAAAAGGGTCAGAAAAAATGTATCGTAAACGTAACTTGTGAAGTGAAGCATGAAACTAAGAAGCGTAAATGAAAGTTTTACGTTTACAATATTTTTTTTCTATTTATGATGCTTTTTTCGTTTATGGAGTTTAGAGTTACATTTACAGTTTTCTCTTTACGATTACAATACTGACAACCTACGTTTACAATACCTCTTTTACGTTTACGTTAAAGCAGACCCTAATTTGACGCCATATACAAGGTTCCCAAAAACGCATGAAGGTGGGAAACCAGGATACTTGGGACCGAAATTGTGTAAAACTGGGACAAATCAATGGTTTTTGGAGAAATCTACTGGGACACGGGACAGATTGCTCTACTGTCCCGGGTAAACTGGGACAGTCCCCCCCCCCCCCCCCGTGATCTTCGCGTGATCTTTTGGCCAAAGATCACGCGAAACCCGAACGACGTCTTTTTATTATTGCAAGAGTTGTTGTTTTCCATCGTGTTACGAGAGAGCCTTTATTGAATATTCTCGGGTCTATTTTTGCATCAAATAGGAAGCCCTGCATGTTTGCTTTGACTCATCTTTAATATGAGGAGAAGGCCGTGGGTTTAATGCTCTTACATTTTGTAATAATGTAATAAAAGTGCAGTGGAGAAACATACCGTGAGAGTGGAGAGGGTGGAAAGAGAGGAGGGAAGGGATTGTAACTGACCTGATTCCACAGCCTGGCAATTTTTCACACAATGGGATAGTAATTTATTAATCGATGTTCTGTTTGAACTCATCTTATTAGACATATTTTCACTTACGTAGCGTCTTCACTGTCTGGAATCCCCGACTGTGTCTCACAATATCCATCTTTGCCACTTGGTCACACAGGCTCTACATGTCAAATTAGGGCCACGGTGCACATGTTCCTTGGACTGCAAACAAGGAAGTAACAATCTGTTGAAGTGAAAAGCAGTCATGACTTGATACATTTTAGTTACAGATGATTTCACTTAGCTTTTAATTTAGAAGTTTTGTTTTTGTTTTTTCGTTTTAGAAGTGTTCTAGAGGTAGGCAAGTTGTGGCGGGCTGATTTCCCTTCATGTCAAAATACTTATACAAGGGACTGAAGCTCTCAATAGCGGTCCCAAAAAGTACCAAGTACTCCGAATCCCAGGATTGTACATTATACTGTATATGACGTAAGGGGGTTCGGGGGCGTCCCCTCGGAAAACTTACAGGCACTGACAGTAGGCATTTTTATAATGCTTGATCTCGTATTCTAGAAGAAGATAGAGTTTGATTTCTGATGTGTGTAATAATATTCATCAAAATCTTCTTGAGGACCAGATGTTCGGATTTTGCCCTTGAGCTTGTCGTTGCCTACCTCTGGTCTACACGGTTTGAACAGAGAGGTTTTTTAGACCCTTTTAAACCCGGTTCAGTCCTTGTTTGACCTTGTGGTTGGTGGAAGGTCAAACGTTTTATGAGATGGTTTGGAAAACTTTGAGAACCACTGCTCCGAAACACAGTTCCACGGTTCACAGCCCGGCAGCGGGGACAACATATCTGTCAGAACACGATGAGAAAATGTCAGGTCGGCGCGTTGACTGAAAACAAGGTCAGTGAACACGCCATTAGCATGGCAGCCTAATCCCGGTATGCGTCAACCCGTGTTTCACGCCAATGTGCAGCATGCGTGTCCTTTGAGTCAGCGCGGCCTGTTGGTTCAGCCGTCGGGATTACGGGAGAGCGTTTCCAGAATAAACCTCGGCTTCTGGTTAACTGGATTCAAAGCCAAGCATTCATTGTTGGACTTGTGTGAAAGGCGGCGGAGGGGAGACAGGAGTTATGCAGGTGGAAGGTCGCGCAGACAATGGCCCGCTCACTCACTCTGGACTGTGGAACGCACGCGAGAATAAGCAATATCCTGAATACAGTACACAGAATGTTTATTGCATGACTTTGAACAACCACTACAACTTTTACAGCTTTTAATCTAGTTACTGGAATTGTGGTGGTAGACTCTGTTTTCCCAAGGTTGGAGAAGTGCATGTATTTGGGGCTTTAGTGTTTAAGTCTTAACTCCTAAGGCTGGATATGGATATAGATAGAGGTGCTATATCCTGGTTTAATTGACACTTTTTGGCAACCCAAAACAAAAACAGTTGGGCTTTTATTGGCCTTTGCTTAAGTCCCACCCCACAATCATTCCCAAAGCCAAGTATTTGAGTATTTGAGCGGACGGCGGCAAGTAGCCTGGACTGCTGTTTATACAGTAAATGTTTATGCACAACACTCAAAATATTCTTCATGTAAATATATCAAATAAAGACAGAGGTCTTGAAACCAGACACTACTTTGGCATTGTGCATCTGTAACCAGAGGCGGGTAGAACTCAATTACCTTTCCTAAAGTACATGTGAGTAATTGTACTTTGTAGAGTAGTATAACCATATGGTACTTTTTACTTCTACTTGAGTAATATTATTTTGAAATGTCTGTACTCTTACTTGAGTAAAAATAATTCTAGTTTGACAGTGAGTCAATCTTGAAGCGGCAAAAGCTTCATGACACGCAAAATAGATGGAGTCTGTGTTTCATGTACTTTATGCTTCAAAACATAGCTTTTTTAAATATTTTGTTTTGTTTGTTTTGTTTCTCATCATTTCTCTCACTGCAGAATCCTAAATCAAACTTTCACGTTAGTTTCTTAGTTAGTTATGGTTATAGTACTTTATTAAGTCTGCTAGCTTTCGGGGGTGAGCTAAACCTCCAGATGTGGGCATTTGAGAGGGAAAGGGTACAGACATTAGAGACGTGTTACTTTCAAGTATTTTACTCAAGTATACATAGATAATCAAGTACTTGGAGGAAACACTGCTTGAGAACTGAGTAATAATACATCAAACTTGTGCTTTAAAAAAAAAAAAGTAAAAACTCCATCACAAGACAAGGACAAGGTGAAGACTTCTGAAACTTCTCGCGTGTGCAGTTTGTAAAGTGAGCTCCAGCGGGGCTTTGAGGACACGGGTGGGAAAAGGAGTTTGGAATGAGATGCAGCCGATAGGACGACAATGGAGTCAGTGTTGTCAGACGCGGTGCCCTTCTCAAGGACGTGGAGACATGCAGGTGCAGGCGTCATGTGGGCACACCACACACCCCGCCCCATGTCCTCTGTCCTCTCAGACCGTCTGTTCAACTCTAACATCCATTATTCAAGCCTTTAACAGTACGACTGGACTCCTTTGACCTGCAAGAACTTTACACAAAGATTTAGAAATGCTCATTGTTGCGTGGACTCGAGTGACGCAGAGTAAATCAGACTTAAAACAATAACTTTAGCCAAGGTTTGCTTTTAGCTGAAGACAATCATGCTGAAATAATGGCGGTGCCGATTTTATTTGCTTACTTGCTTGCGTACTTACTGAATTTGAATTATTTACATATTTATTTACATAGTAGACTCTTACAAACGTATTTGCGAATGTGGTAAGGTGGAGCGGTAATGGCATTTATAAATAATAATATAACGGCCAAATAAAACAAAAAATAGACAACCCCACCGGAGGACCTCTATGGCACGCAGGTTCATTTTTGATTGGCAGGCAGACAAGTCCATTGTTACGACCCCAGGCCTCCAGTGTCCCTCCCTATTGGTGGTTCTGTTTGTGTGGTGCTAATTTCCCCCTTTCCCTCCATGGAAACCTGGCTGTGTGAGCCCTGGTCTGGGATTGGAGGACTCGTTCATGCTCGGTTCTGGTTGGCTGCTCGTCCTTGGTCCTGATTGGTGCGGTATCGGAACACCTGGCCCTATATAAGCCCACACCAAAGAACATTCGAGGCTGCTGGTCCTTGTGGCCATGTATGCCATATTGTTTGTGTTCGGTTGTATGTGCCACTCGTTACTTTTTGTTTAGTGAGCAAGGCTGCTGGTCTTGGTGGCCAGTACGCCATTCTGTGTCTCTTCGTTGTTCGTCTAAACTTGTGTGTGTCTAGGGACACTTGTGTTGAGTTGTGTCACTTTTTGGAATGTTCACTTAAATGTGACGTGGGATCAAGTGACAGTGTTTAGTCATGACTTTGTTTTGTA
This sequence comes from Neogobius melanostomus, assembly GCA_007210695.1. NCBI lineage: Eukaryota > Metazoa > Chordata > Actinopteri > Gobiiformes > Gobiidae > Neogobius > Neogobius melanostomus. Next base: position 56,777 of record VHKM01000739.1, on the reverse strand, counting down.
TTAAGCCTAATTTTATTCAGGTTTCTTTGTTTAGTTTGAGTAACTTTGTTTTGGTTAACCTTTGTAAATATTGTAAATAGCCTTTGTTTTGTTATTTGTGTTACTCTTTTGTTAAATTTACCCTTTACAACCCTTTTACAACAGGGACACAGTTTATGGAAATGATCAGATTTGAAAATCCTCCATGTTCAAATGTTGATAATCTGTTGGACTCTTATACATCAAGCGTCTTAAATGTTTTGGATACTATTGCTCCTGTCAAGGTTAAAATGGTTAACAATAGACAAAAGGCACCTTGGAGAAGTGAAGATTCGGTCAGGGCACAGAAAAGGGAGTGCCGAAAAAGCCGAAAGGAAATGGCGTAAGTCAAAGCTCCAGGTTCATTTTGAGATATACAAAGAAGTGCTTTGTGAGTTCAACCAGTTTTTGCGTGGAGAAAGGGAGAAGTACTTCTCTAAAATCATCGCAAACTGCAGAAACAATTCTCGTGTTCTGTTTTCCACAGTAAACAGATTAACTAACCCTCCAGTTTCACTGCCCTTAGAACTAATCTCTACATCTAAGTGCAATGAGTTTGCAATATTTTTTTATGACAAAGTCCAAGGCATTAAAAATGCCATAATTTCCACAACACAAATAGCAACCCTGCCACCAGCTAGACACCTTGAGCTGACACATTTCACTCCTGTTACTGACAAAACAATCGAAGAGGTTATCTCCGGTCTGAGTTCATGTACATGCTGCCTTGATGAATTACCCACTAGATTTCTGAAGTCTGTGCTGACCAGCTTGTTACCACAACTTGTTCAGTTAGTTAACATCTCATTTGAGACTGGAGCATTTCCAAAGGCCTTGAAAACCGCGGTCATTAAGCCTCTTCTAAAGAAGAGCAGCCTTGATGCCAAGGTACTGAACAACTACCGGCCCATATCAAACCTACCATTCTTAGGAAAAGTCCTAGAGAAAGTAATATATCAACAGCTCACTTACTTTCTCCTATCTAACAATGTGTTTGATACTTTCCAGTCAGGATGTAGGCCCCACCACAGCACTGAGACAGCTCTGATCAAGGTGACAAATGATATTCGTATGAACACCAACGCAGGTAAGGTCTCAGTTTTAGTTCTGCTGGACCTGAGCGCTGCCTTTGACACAGTGGACCACGGGATCTTACTTCACAGGTTAGAAAACTGGGTGGGAATCTCTGGTACTGCTCTAAACTGGTTCAAGTCCTATCTCGAGGATAGGACATACTTTGTCGAAATTGGCAACTGTGTCTCAGACAAAATTTCCATGACCTGTGGAGTCCCCCAGGGGTCAATCTTGGGACCCCTCTTATTCAACTTATACATGCTTCCATTGGGTCAGCTAATAAACAGCAACAATGTGTCATACCACAAATACGCAGATGACACTCAGATCTACGTGTCACTGACGGCAGGTGAACATGGGCCTGTAGATGCACTCTGTCACTGCATCGAACAGATCAGTTTGTGGATGCAAAACAACTTTCTCCAACTAAATTCAGACAAAACTGAGATCATTGTCTTTGGCCCACAGACACAAAGACAAAGTGTTATCAGTCACCTTGAGTCTCTCGCTCTGAAACCAAAAAATCAGGTTAGAAATCTAGGAGTAATCATGGACTCAGACCTGAACTTAAACAGCCACATCAAAGCAATAACATTATCAGCTTTTTACCATCTGAAGAACATTGCTAAGATCAGAGGAATAGTGTCAAAACCAGACTTAGAGAGACTCATCCATGCATTTGTCTCCAGCAGGTTAGACTACTGTAACGGCCTGCTCACTGGCCTTTCTAAACGAGCTGTTAGACAGCTGCAGTACATCCAGAACGCTGCTGCTCGAGTCCTGACAAGAACCAGGAAATACGACCACATTAGTCCAGTGCTCCGGTCTCTGCACTGGCTTCCTGTCAGAGAATAGAATTTAAAACAGCTCTGCTTGTGTACAAGTCTTTTCATGGTTTAGCACCAAAGTACATCTCTGACATGTTAGAGCCGTATGAACCATCTCGGGCCCTGAGAACTTCAGGGAGGGGTCTCCTGGTGGTTCCCAGAGTCAATAATAAACACGGTGAGGCTGCGTTTCAGTTTCATGCAGCTAAAATCTGGAACAGTCTTCATGAGGATGTGAGACAGGCCTCAATGTTCAAATCCAGGCTGAAAACAGCTCTTTTACCCGTGCATATGAAAACTGAAAGTATTTTATCTGCACTCTTGCCTTTTACTGTCATTGATTAACTTTATGTTGATGTTTTATTGATTGATTTTATCTGTTTTCTTGTAATTTTCTCTGCAACTGTGAAGCACTTTGAATTGCCTTGTGTATGAATTGTGCTCTACAAATAAACTTGCCTTGCCTTTTATTAAATTACAACTTAATTTATCCATTTTACATCTTGGTTTTTGTTACAACTTTTTAATCTAGCAGAGCCGGGTTGTAACATCCATACTTAGCAAAAATATAACTAACCACCAAATACTCCATCAGACGAAGAAGTAGAAGCAAAATGGTGGAGTATGTAAATCAAACTAGAAAAACAAAAACGCACACCAAGTTCTTCTCATGAGGTGCATGTGCTGGAGCAGAAATTTAATGTATTGGAAAATACACAGCACACTCGGATAGATGTCCAAAAGATCTAGTATTTATTTAACGTTTCGGCCTTAGCCTTCGTCAGATCATTTTATCTTATTCATTTGGATCACAATATACAAAATGGTGCCAACGCAGGTGCTATAAGCCCCCTCCAACGAGTGGGAGGTCCCAGTGAAACGTTAAATAAATACTAGATCTTTTGGACATCTATCCGAGTGTGGAGTATGTAAATCAGACACTAGGTACCACAACGGTGTGTCTGGGGGAGGCGAGTTCTTTCCCTTCCCAAAGCTGAAAATACAACTGAAGCTCTGCCTACGATGGATCAAACAATGTACAACAGCTAAACGTCTCGAAAATAAACAAGCACACGTCTGCTCTAAGGTAAGGCTAGGCTAACACCTTAGTTAGCTAAAGTCTAGCTACTGGCAGTCACAAACTGGAGTTGTTTAGCGTAACTTTAAGTGCGCAGTGAACTTTTACAAGCCTCAGTCTACAGTCTCACAATGGTGTTACGTAACTGTCCTAAATTGTACACTGTTTTTGTTTTACTTTTAGCTGTCATCTTTATGATAAAAATACTGTGCATTTTGTCACGGTTCTAACAATAACTGGCTGGCTGCAATTTATTATATTATTATTGGCACTGTAGGTTAGCTAGCATTAGCTAGCATTAGCTAACTTTAGCGAACCGCAGCAATGCTCATATTTTTAACAATACTACAAAAATAGAAGAGTGCTTACTCAGCAGTGCAAGAGCACGACTGGTCCACAAAGCTGTGCTCGTTGCATTTAAGGAAAAGATCATGAGGTCTCTCTGATTTTCAAAATATAATGTTCAAACAAATGTAATGTCTACAATAAGTAGTCAGCAGCAGACGGAAACATGCCCGGTCTTAGACCCTCCAACCCGGCAATATATATTGTAACTTTTACTAAATAAACAATGAAATCATCCTGTTAGTGTGTCAACCCTTCAGAATAGTGACCCAAATACATGACTATAATGCAGTAAACCAAGAAGCCCTGTCCAACAGATTTTTTTGAAGGTCAAGGTGAAGAGGTGGGTTTTAGTCTTTACTTGAATTGCCCTGAAGACTGAAAGGATCTGACAGTTCCACAGTCGGGGGGCGCTGCCACAGAGATTTGACCTTTTGGCTTTAGGCACGGCCCACAGGAGCTGGTCAGCTAACCCCAGGGACCGCTCAGTCAAATAGGAAGGGCATACGGTGCAGACACTTGAGCACAATCAACAAGATCCTGAATTACACACAAAAGCCAAAATAATAGCCAGTACAGGGTGCACAGAGCAGGGGTTATGAGCTCACAGCGTTCAGTTTGTGTAAGGCAGGGGTTTCTAACCTTTAATACCGTGCGGGCTACTTTTACAACAAAAACATCCAAGAGCAACTTATGCTTCTGTAGTGGAGTAGCTTCACCCACCCATATATAGCCAATCAGCGTAGACCAGGTCCCATAAAAGTATGGGTTCCATTTGTGTCAAAAATATGCAGTTTACACATGTAGTTGCTAATTGTTGTTGGTCTATGTCTATTGTATATATGTTGTTGCTAATTGTTGTTGGTCTATGCATATGTAGTGGTTGCATATGGGTTTGTTGCATATGTGTTTTTGCAACAATTAGCAACTACATGTTTAAACTGCATATTTTTGACACAAATGGAACCCCATATGAAAGCGGGCTCTTTTACATGTGTTGACCTCTCCCACCTCTGCAACGATGGGTTGCACTGGTTAGCCGACTGCTAAGCTTAGAATCTCTGTTTAAAGCATCCAGCTCCGGTGATGTGCATGTGTAGTCGCGTCGGTGAGTAGCACGTTGAGGAATAGTTTAATTTATGTTGTGTGGCTATGTGGGGCTAACACACCATTGTTTGTCGGCTGCCAGTACGTGCCACGGCTCCGGATAGGACTCGCCATTGCTCAAGGCACACACTCGTAAAGCTGTCAAAGCCCAGTAGGTGTTTACCTAAACTGTTCACCTTTATTGTTGTTGTAAGTTGCCATTATCTGTAGTGTGCGGGTGAGGTTTTGTGGAGGCCTGACCCTCTCCATGCTTCCCCTTCTTGTTCCCCTTCTACTATAGCGGCGCTGGGTTTGTCTAAACCTCCAGACTTAAAGACACTCAAGGCTGCAATGAACTAGCCTATGGTTGGTTTACACATACCTGCTCATGGACTGCCTGTCATTTACGTTTATTTTTAGTATTGTTACTTGATCAGAAGGTCAATGAATTATTTAGAAGGGTCGTCTGGAAACTGTCAGTTATTAAATACATTTTCTTATACTTTTGTCTCCTGTCCAAATCAGTACGAACCTGTGTCAGCTTTTGCGCTTGGCTACACTTCAAAGACACAAGATGATATTTTGAAAACAAAAATGCTTACGTGGAGATGCAGAGAGGCCTGGAAAGCTACTGGTAGCTACTGGAGATCCCTGGTGTAAGTGCAGTGCTTTGGAACCTCTGTAGTCCCTGAAGAGAGTCCTGGTAAACCCTCAATGGTCAAAGAGTTACAATAGTCCAGGCATGACGTAAAACATGCAGGTGTTGCCCGTTCAAAGAGATGACTAAATGATCAAAACTTGACTTCCTCTTCCTCAGTCCTCTCTCTCCTTTCCCTCTCTTATCATCTCTCTCTTTCTCTTCCCTTTTCTCTCTCCCCGTCTTACCCTCCTCTCTTTCCCCTCCCTCTCTCCGTCACAGACTTCCTCTGTTAACTCCTCCTCTTCTCCTCTCGCGTTGAAGTCCCCTCCGCCCCAGGCTCAGCTTTAGCACAGCCCTTATGGAAAAATACCAGATGGAAAGAAAAAAAGAAGAAGGAAAAACGATGAGGACACTGAAATCAGCATAGAGCTAATTTTCTCCTGCATGGAATATATTCCTGCAACTTTCACTTGGACCAAATAAGCCGGGCCCCCGTTCGAAACACCATCAGACTAATCCTCTACTGACCTAACTCCACTCACGCATTTCTAAAAATATCTTATGTGAGGCGTGGAGCACAATCACATTGGAGCGAGTGCCAGTTATTTGCTTAAAAGGCCGGCAAGAGTTGAAAGGCCAAAAGGTCCCGGTTCATGTCCAGTAAAAGTATACAAATACAGGTGAAACTCGGAAAATTACAATATCGTGAAACAGGTCATTTATTTCCGTAATATAATTTAAAATGTGAAGGTGGAAGTAAAAAATGTGGAAGAAAAAGGTGCACAAGCCGCAGGGATGAGCGCAGTCTGGAGCAGATTGTCAGGAAAAGGCCATTCAAAAGTGTGGGGGACCTTCACAGGGAGTGGACTGAGGCTGGAGTCAGTGCATCAAGAGCCAACACACACAGACGGATCCTGGACATGGGCTTCAAATGTCATATCCTTCTGGGTGAAGCATCCTGGTCTTCCATAACACCTCAGCAGTGCCACAGGCTGATAGCATCCATGCCACGCAACCGCATTAAGGCAGTCATTCAAGTAAAAGGGGCCCAAACCAAGTAGCCTGACATCCAGAATGATACCCCTCTGCATATTTTATACACGGGGGATATCAGTCCGGGCAGGGAGCTCGCTGTTGCCGCTCCTGCCAAACTCAAACGAATCGTGCAATCAGAATCGTTTATTTGCGGTTTGCGAGCAGCGTCATGCTTGGGATGCGGAAGTCCCCTCGATAACAATCTACGGGCTGATTGGTTTACTCTGTTTCCTGTTTGCTTGTGTAGCATTACGAGTGGTATTGGTATAAATAATTAAGAGCCAGACAACGCCATCCAGTATGACTGGACAATAATGTGCTTGAAGGCACACAGGTTCGACCCATAAGGCGAATTTCAAAATAGTGGCGTAATAGCGCCACCTCCGTTTTTTTTTAACATTGCGAGATAGGACTTGGCCAAAAATGAAGTTTGTCGTAGAATCATAAAAATCGGTACAGACGTGCATCATGACAAGTTGAGCAAAAAATATTATTACGGCAACGCTGTCCGCCATATTGGGTGTCGGCCATTTTGGATGACAGCCCACGAAGCGGGAATCCGCCTTTATTTTTCACTTCGTACAAAATCTATCTCCTCCTTGTTTATCGGAACGACCTAATTTTGGGTGGAAAATAATCTTGAGAAGTAGAACTTTAAAAGTTATCCAAATTACTTTTCTAAGTTTTACGGTTTTATGCGGCGAGGCCGCAAACTGTACGAAGTATTTTGAGATTTTTCACAAACAAAAAATGGCTCCCATTCGCACATATGGAGCCCGATTTCGCTCATTTTGTTATCAGTTGTTAAAGTCTCAGTCCTAAACACTTTCATTTGGCAAAATTCAAATAGGACGCGATAGCGCCCCCTATAGGAATTATATGGAGAGTACAAATTTTAGTTTTACGAAAATTAAAATAATTTGGCACAAAATTCTATTTGGTCGTTCCGATCAGAAAAGTCAATTACACCTATGCCATATTTTTCACGGTGTTGCTGTAGTGATGACCAGAACGTCCCATTTTATTCTGATGGAAAAATGTTAAACTCCATAATTCAGCGAGAAGTGAGGAACCAAAGGTTATCCAAAGTACTTGGATAACCTTTATTGATGATCTGCGGTGCAGCTGCAGCCCTAAGTAAAATGTAAAAATATGCTTCAGTTTGCATATATAGTGTACGGAGCCCTGGAAGTGACATCAGACAAAAAACAAATTTGAAATGAAATGAATTTTTTTTAAGAAATATAAAAATGAATAAAAAAATATCTTTTTTTACACTACAAATTATCTCGGGGGAACGTGATAATTATCTCGGGGGAACGTGATAATTATCTCGGGGTAAAAAATAAAAAATAAAAAAAAAAAATAGGCTAGTAGATCTTATTAATTTAATATTCATTATTAGTATATAGCATCAGAACATCAGCAGATGGCGCTCGACCCCTTAAAATCCTATAAAAGCCCCTCCCCTTCGTTCATTCGTCCTCTGCTATTCTCCGTACTTACGCCTTGTCTGCTGGGCTGGGAGCGCCCAGGGTGTGTGTACGTTTTCTGTCAGGTAGATATTGCAGCTATTTGCCGTTCATTACCTTCGTACTTTGTATGGCCGCTAATACGAGCTCTTCTGTAGTGTCGCGGATGGTTGAGGGCTTCATAGCGCACCATCACATGGCGTCCAAAGCTCTGCTCGGTTGGCATTCCGGGGTCTGCTGGGGTGCGGTGTGAGCACTATCGAAGCACCGGGATGGCCGAGTAGCTCGTGCGGGCGTGCGACGGTATGAGCCAGCTAGCGTTACGGTCATTTTCTTTCTTTTTATGTTACAGTCTAACGTTATCTTTAATTTATAGGTCGAGGGGTTGGGTCATGCCCCTGCTGCTTGTGTTCTCCTGCTGCCTTGTTTTTTATGTTGCTTTAGTGTCCGGTTTGTATGGACCTTTTCTTTTAACTGGAACCCAACTGTTAAATGGACTGAATGATTCCCGAGATCTTAAAGGAATGGAAATGTGAACGAAAGATTTTAAAGGAAACAAATGTGATAAATAAACATCATGTATACTTTTGGAACATTTTCTGTCCTCTATCAATGAACGAACCTACGAGCCTTTCTAGAAGTCCGGAGCCTTCTCTCCGGTGGCGTTGTCTTTAGTTTTATTTAATTTGAATCCTGCTAAAATATACCATCACCACTCGTCTTGCTACACTTGTATTTATCAGATATTCTGTACCCATCACAGCAAGTCATGCCATTCCATCGGCCATGTCAAAATGTGACAGTCACCAATTGACGTGATGTTATTAATTGTAAGACGAGGCTGCGTCCTTTCCTCATCCTGGTAATGCATATATGTGCACCTGACATCGCTGGTGACACTGTTTGCAGCAGTTGGCTGTCGGTAGGGATTTACGATCTAAAAGCCACAAAATAGCATAAACTCTAATCAACATGGTGGCCTATGCACCCATTTGACCACAGCGTGTCGCTGTTCGAATTTCGACGGAGCAGAGCTGAAAAGATTGCGCCATAAATGCAGAGCTGAACTTTATGCCTATTCAGAAATCCTCTTAATAGGTTTGATGTTAATGATGAGGAGATGATGCTTGTATGGGGCCTCTTGTTAAAAAGTCATCTGCACAAATAAGCTAAATTCCATTGGCAAACGTTTGTAGTACAACAGCGACACATCACATCGTGACATGGTCACGGCGAGAACCGGAACACCGGCAACAGCAGGTACCTTCCGGTCACAACAATCAACTTCCGGCTGCACCCACCTCTTTTTTTTTTTAATATATATATATATTTTTCCAATGTAAAAAAACAACTAAATACATAATGAACAATGAAAAATAAAGACCTGAGGTGAACTTTTGAAAAAAAAAAAAAAAAACACGTTCATTTTTGATGTGAAAAAAACAGACCAGCATTTTCAAGATTTTCGATGTAAATAAAAAAAAAATGCATTTTTAATTTGAATGGCAGATTTAATGTACATTTGCTCTTCATTATTGTGTAGGCAGTGTATTTTAATGTGTTTCAAACACGATCAATGTACAAGTGCGCCATCTAATGTGTAAACCTATGTTGTTTGTTGTGTTTTTTCACATTTGTAATGTGTTTTTTCCTAAACGGCCTCCCATAGGGGAACGTGATAATTATCTCGGGGTAAAAAAAATTTGAAAAAAAAAATAAAAAAATTAAGAAATATAAAAAATATTTTTTTACATCTTTTTTATTTTTATTTTTTACACCACAAATTATGTCGGGGGAATGTGATAATTATCTCGGGGGAACGTGATAATTATCTCGGGGGAATGTGATCATTATCTCGGGGGAACGTGATAATTATCTCGGGGGAACGTGATAATTATCTCGGGGGAATGTGATAATTATCTCGGGGGAATGTGATGATACGAAGGAGCATTGTAATCAGTAAAAAAAAAAAAAAAAAAAAATCAGTTTTCCGAATTATTTTTTTTCCTCAATGGATTATCTCGTAATTACGAGATACTATCTCGTAATTACGAGATACTATCTCGTTATTACGAGATACTATCTCTTTATTACGAGATACTATCTCGTTATTACGAGATATATTTTCCGTTTTTTGAATTAATTTTTTTTAATCCGTTTTCCGAATTATTATTTTTTTCTCAGTGGATTATCTCGTAATTATCTCGTTATTACGAGATATATTTTCCGTTTTTTGAATTAATTTTTTTTAAATCCGTTTTCCGAATTATTATTTTTTCTCAGTGGATTATCTCGTAATTACGAGATACTATCTCGTTATTACGAGATACATTTTCCGTTTTTTGAATTAATTTTTTTAAATCCGTTTTCCGAATACGCTCTTTTCACGCTGACGTCACGAATCCGCCATTATACTTCCGTGCAGTGTAAACCGACTTCCTGTCCGCGCTACTGTAATGGAATGAGATCGTGCTTTTCAATCTGAAGTGTCATATCTTAAAGAAATTCACCGTGGACATCAAGTGGAAGGTATGTTATCATTAACTACATGTTGTGCATTGTGTAGGGAGTAGAAATATCACCCAAGGATAACTGTGTTATTATAGAGAAGTGATTTTTCCAGAAGCTTGTGGCAAGTTGTAATGCTAACACATCCTAACAAATGCTGATTTGGGAAGGTTTCTTCTGGTGGATTTGCTCACATTATTAATCATTGACAACATGTTGTACATTGTGTAGGGAGTAGAAATATCACCCAAGGATAACTGTGTTATTATAGAGAAGTGACTTTTTCCAGAAGCTTGTAGCCAGTTGTAATGCTAACACATGCTGATTTGGGAAGGTTTCTTCTGGTGTAGTTGCTCACATTATTAATTAATCTGTATAAACTATTGTTTGGCTTCCGAGTTATGGCTCTGTAGATAGTCCTGCAATCGGTTAACTTCAAAATGTAGGTTATCGTAGCTCCAAATATTAATGCAACATTAGCAATATGCTAACAGTGAGAACCTTGACTATAGGTGTTATCGACATGCTGTCACGTCTGAGGCTTTAGTGGGCAACACAAATGTATTTTATAGATAATAGTTCTACGGTGGGTCAATAACAATTTTCACAGAGCATTGTTTCCCTTGAATTGTAAAAGAGCTGTGCTTTTAAACTGTTCAGTACATGTTTTATATACGCTTAAAATTACATCTTAAAGAATAAAGACTATGCACTGTTTTATTTAAAATTATTGCTCCTCATATCCCTCTAAAAAGGTTGATTAAAATTAAAGTCTAATGTGCTCATTTAAAATGTTCTCTTTTCTTGTAGGATGGCCCAGTCATCACACAACGATTTTACAGTCCCTGCTTAACTTACCTCAAAGGCCCATCAGCAGGCATTCCAGCAGGTGGCAAAAACTGCGGGGAAAATTATTGGGACTACTTTTCCATAGAGCTGTACCATCTACAACATCCACTGTTTGAAGGTAGTGCACAACATCCTGCGGGACCAGCATCACCCGGCTCATCACCTGTTCCACCCACTACTCTCGAGAAGAAGGCTGCATAATGATGTCCCTTCACCTCACTCCCCTCCTTCCTGGGACAGTAAACCATACCCAACTCTGCTATAACTAAAGTGAGCTGGACTTTGCATGGCTGTATTAATTACATCTATATCCAACTCTGACCATATCCTGTGTTTTGATGGACTTTTTGATCTGTTTGTCTGTTACTGTATTTATGCCTGGAACGACAATGAACTTTTGATGTGGCCGGTTTACACAGTGGGTATTTATTAATGGGATCTGCACACTTACAGTATTATGCACTTTTACCACATACCATGTAATGTTCTAATGCCCAAACGAAATTTTGTTTTTTAAATGACAGAGTGTTGAGTGATTTGAGGACATACATCATATTTGACTTAGATTAATTTACTAAAAGATCAAAAATGGAAAGGGTTTTAAATTCTAAATGAAAAGAAATGATTCATTCATTGCTTTATCCATCCATCCATCCATTTTCTTCCGCTTTATCCGGGGCTGGGTCGCGGAGGCAGCAGTCTCAGCAGAGATGCCCAGACTTCCCGATCCACGCACACCTCCTCCAGCTGTTCTGGGGGACCCCGAGGCGACACCAGGCCAGCTCGGAGACATAGTCCCACCAGCGTGTCCTGGGCCTTCCACGAGGCCTCCTCCCAATAGGACATGCCTGGAACACCTCCCGAGGGATGCGACCAGGAGGCATCCGGAACAGATGCCCTAGCCACCTCAACTGAGCTCCTCACCCGATCTCGGAGGGTGCGCCCAGCCACCCTGCGAAGGAAACTCATTTCGGCCGCTTGTATTCGCGATCTTGTCCTTTCGGTCATTACCCAGATCTCATGACCATAGGTGAGGGTGGGAACGTAGATCGATCGGTAAATTGAGAGCTTTGCCCCCTGACTCAGCTCCCTCTTCACCACAACAGTCCGATACAGCGACCGCATCACTGCTGACGCTGCACCGATCCGTCTATCGATCTCACGCTCCATCCGTCCCTCACTCGTGAACAAGACCCAGAGATACTTGAACTCCTCCACTTGAGGTAAGGACTCCCCACCGACCTGAAGCGGGGAAGCCACCTTTTTCCGGTGGAGAACCATGGCCTCAGATTTGGAGGTGCTGATCCTCATCCCGGCCGCTTCACACTCGGCTGCAAACCGCCCCAGTGCGCGCTGGAGGTCCTGATTTGATGAAGCCAACAGAACAACATCATCTGCAAACAGCAGAGATGAGATCCTGAGGTTCCCAAACCGGACACCCTCCGGCCCCTGGCTGCGCCTAGAAATTCTGTCCATAAAGGTAATGAACAGAACCGGTGACATAGGGCAGCCCTGGCGGAGACCAACACGCACCGGAAACAAGTCTGACTTACTGCCGGCAATGCGAACCAAGCTCCTGCTGCGGTCATACAGGGAACGGACAGCCCTTAGCAGAGGGCCCCGGACCCCATACTCCCGGAGCAGCCCTCACAGGGCACCACGTGGGACACGGTCGAACGCTTTCTCCAAATCCACAAAGCACATGTGGACTGGTTGGGCGAACTCCCACGAACCCTCGAGCACCCGATGTAGGGCATAGAGCTGGTCCAGTGTGCCACGACCGGGACGAAAACCGCATTGTTCCTCCTGAATCCGAGGTTCGACTATCGGCCGGATCCTCCTCTCCAGCACCCTGGAGTAGACCTTACCGGGGAGGCTGAGAAGTGTGATCCCTCTGTAATTGGAGCACACCCTCCGATCCCCCTTCTTAAAGAGAGGGACCACCACCCCGGTCTGCCAATCCAGAGGCACTGTCCCCAACTGCCACGCGATGTTGCAGAGACGTGTAAGCCAAGACAGCCCTACAACATCCAGAGACTTAAGGTACTCGGGACGAATCTCATCCACCCCCGGGGCCTTGCCACCGAGGAGCTTTCTAACCACCTCAGTGACTTCAGCCTGGGTGATGGACGAACCCCCCTCCGAGTCCCCAGCCTCTGCCTCCTCAACGGAAGACGTGGCAGTGGGATTGAGGAGATCCTCGAAGTACTCCTTCCACCGCCCGACCACATCCCCAGTGGAGGTCAACAGCTCCCCGCCCGCACTGTAAACAGTGTTGGTGAAGCACTGCTTCCCCCTCCTGAGGCGCCGAATGGTTTGCCAGAATCTCTTCGAGGCCGACCGATAGTCCTCCTCCATGGCTTCTCCGAACTCCTCCCAGACCCGAGTTTTTGCCTCTGTGACTGCATGAGCTGCAGCACGCTTGGCCTGCCGGTACCTCTCAGCTGCCTCCGGAGTCCCACAAGCCAACAAGGCCAGGTAGGACTCCTTCTTCAGCTTGACGGCATCCCTTACTTCCGGGCGCCACCACCGGGTTCGGGGATTGCCGCCGCGACAGGCACCAGAGACCTTACGGCCACAACTGCGAGCAGCCGCATCGACAATGGAGGAGGAGAACATGGTCACTCAGACTCCATGTCTCCAACCTCCCTCGGAATCTGGGTGAAGCTCTTCCGGAGGTGTGAGTTGAAGACCCTACTGACAGAGGGATCCACCAAACGTTCCCAACAGACCCTCACGACATGTTTGGGCCTGCCAGGTCTGACCGGCTTCCTCCCCCCCTGCCAGCGGATCCAGCTCACCACCAGGTGGTGATCGGTTGACAGCTCAGCCCCTCTCTTCACCCGAGTGTCCGAGACACGCGGCCGGAGATCAGATGACACAACTACAAAGTCGATCATCGACCTCCTGCCTAGGGTGTCCTGGTGCCACGTGCACTTATGGACACCCTTGTGCTCAAACATGGTGTTCGTTATGGACAAACTGTAACTAGCACAGAAGTCCAATAACAGAACACCACTCGGGTTCAGATCGGGGAGGCCGTTCTTCCCCATCACCCCCGTCCAGGTCTCACTGTCGTTACCCACGTGGGCGTTGAAGTCCCCCAGTAGAACAATGGAGTCCCCAGTCGGAGCACTATCTAGTACCCCTCCCAGGGACTCCAAGAAGGCCGGGTACTCTGCACCGATGTTGGGCCCGTAGGCCGAGACAACGGTGAGAGACCTGTCCCCAACCCGAAGGCGTAGGGACGCGACCCTCTCGTTCACCGGGGTAAACTCCAACACGTGGCGGCTGAGCTGGGGGGCTATAAGCAAACCCACCCCAGCCCGCCGTCTCTCCCCGCGGGCAACTCCAGAAAAATGGAGAGTCCAGCCTCTCTCCAGGAGTTGGGATCCGGAACCCAGGCTATGCGTGGAGGTGAGCCCGACTATATCTAGCCGGTATCTCTCAACCTCCCGCACAAGCTCAGGCTCCTTCCCCCCCAGCGAAGTGACGTTCCATGTCCCGAACGCCAGAAGCTGCGCACGCGGACCAGGTCGTCGAGGCACCCGCCTTTGACTGCCACCTAGTCCTCTCTGCACCCGACCCCTACGGATCCCTCTGCGGGTGGTGGGTCCACAGGAGGGCGGGCCCACGTCGTCCCTTCGGGCTGTGCCCGGCCGGGCCCCGTGGGCAGAGGCCCGGCCACCAGACGCTCGCATTCGAGCCCCAACCCCAGGCCTGGCTCCAGGGTGGGGCCCCGGCTGCGCCATACCGGGCGACGTCACGGTCCTTGATTTTGTACTGTCCATAGAAGTCTTTGAACTGCATTTCGTCTGACCCGTCACCTAAGACCTGTTTGCCATGGGAGACCCTACCAGTGGCATGAAGCCCCAGACAACATAGCTCCTCGGATCATTCGGGCACTCAAACAACCCCACCACGTTAAGGTAGCAGTTCACGGGGTTGTAGCAGTTCACGGGGTTGTATCATTGCTTTAACTATAACAAATTTCATGTTTTGTAAATTCATTTCAAAAAGACTTACTTATGCAAGAGCAAGTGGGATTAGCATTACACTGTTCATTCCAGTTGATCATGAGTAGTGTATTGTCTAACATTTTTCCCATCAGTTTCAAATATAGTGCAGACTCAGAGTGAGGCAACTGTCGGGAAGATGCCATAGACCCATGAAAAAAAATTAAAGCACATCTTCAGGTTCTATTTCAGCAATCGTAACATGGATAGATCCAAGTCTCAATCATTCCTGGAGTTGCTGTGTAGCAGACAGACAGACATTGTTAGTTGCAGGCCTTTATTGTGAATGAATCTGCATATACAGTGAGGAAAATAAGTATTTGAACACCCTGCTATTTTGCAAGTTCTCCCACTTAGAAATCATGGAGGGTCTGAAATTGTCATCGTAGGTGCATGTCCACTGTGAGAGACATAATCTAAAAAAAAAATCCAGAAATTGCAATGTATGATTTTTTAACTATTTATTTGTATGATACAGCTGCAAATAAGTTTTTGAACACCTGAGAAAATCAATGTTAATATTTGGTACAGTAGCCTTTGTTTGCAATTACAGAGGTCAAACGTTTCCTGTAGTTTTTCACCAGGTTTGCACACACTGCAGGAGGGATTTTGGCCCACTCCTCCACACAGATCTTCTCTAGATCAGTCAGGTTTCTGGGCTGTCGCTGAGAAACACGGAGTTTGAGCTCCCTCCAAAGATTCTCTATTGGGTTTAGGTCTGGAGACTGGCTAGGCCACGCCAGAACCTTGATATGCTTCTTACAGAGCCACTCCTTGGTTATCCTGGCTGTGTACTTCGGGTCATTGTCATGTTGGAAGACCCAGCCTCGACCCATCTTCAATGCTCTAACTGAGGGAAGGAGGTTGTTCCCCAAAATCTCGCAATACATGGCCCCGGTCATCCTCTCCTTAATACAGTGCAGTCGCCCTGTCCCATGTGCAGAAAAACACCCCCAAAGCATGATGCTACCACCCCCATGCTTCACAGTAGGGATGGTGTTCTTGGGATGGTACTCATCATTCTTCTTCCTCCAAACACGTTTAGTGGAATTATGACCAAAACGTTCCATTTTGGTCTCATCTGACCACATGACTTTCTCCCATGACTCCTCTGGATCATCCAAATGGTCATTGGCAAACTTAAGACGGGCCTTGACATGTGCTGGTTTAAGCAGGGGAACCTTCCGTGCCATGCATGATTTCAAACCATGACGTCTTAGTGTATTACCAACAGTAACCTTGGAAACGGTGGTCCCAGCTCTTTTCAGGTCATTGACCAGCTCCCCCGTGTAGTTCTGGGCTGATTTCTCACCTTTCTTAGGATCATTGAGACCCCACGAGGTGAGATCTTGCATGGAGCCCCAGTCCGAGGGAGATTGACAGTCATGTTTAGCTTCTTCCATTTTCTAATGATTGCTCCAACAGTGGACCTTTTTTCACCAAGCTGCTTGGCAATTTCCCCGTAGCCCTTTCCAACCTTGTGGAGGTGTACAATTTTGTCTCTAGTGTCTTTGGACAGCTCTTTGGTCTTGGCCATGTTAGTAGTTGGATTCTTACTGATTGTATGGGGTGGACAGGTGTCTTTATGCAGCTAAAGACCTCAAACAGGTGCATCTAAATGTAGGATAATAAATAGAGTGGAGGTGGACATTTTAAAGGCAGACTAACAGGTCTTTGAGGGTCAGAATTCTAGCTGATAGACAGGTGTTCAAATACTTATTTGCAGCTGTATCATACAAATAAATAGTTAAAAAATCATACATTGCAATTTCTGGATTTTTTTTTTTAGATTATGTCTCTCACAGTGGACATGCACCTACGATGACAATTTCAGACCCCTCCATGATTTCTAAGTGGGAGAACTTGCAAAATAGCAGGGTGTTCAAATACTTATTTTCCTCACTGTATGTATGTTTGAAGCTCCACTAAATGATGTCGATTTTCTGTAGAAAGTTTTATTTTTGTCGTCCATCCATCCATTTTCTTCCGCTTTATCCGGGGCCAGGTCGAGGAGGCAGCAGTCTCAGCAGAGATGCCCAGACTTCCCGATCCATGCACACCTCCTCCAGCTGTTCTTTTTGTCGTATTTGTGGATTTTTTTTTACCACCATTTCTGCAGTAGCCTCTTGTGCAGTTCCCTAAAATGACAGATACTTATTACTTGACAGTAGAACCACTAATAAGAACTATAGGCAAAAACTTTACCTGCGTGCTTGGCCATGTACTGGTACAGGATAAAGGAACAGGCACACTTTTAAAGCCCATGGTCCTATTGACAATGAAAAAGGCAAAGGAAAAAGGCTTCAAACAGTGTTTCCAAAATGAACCTTCATGTTTCATGAACCATGAGATTATGTGACCGATGCCTCGGTGAATGGAAATGCTTTCACATACAATATTTCAACTGAGGCATTCGAATATAACAAAAATAAGTTACTTTGTTAATTGTAATACATTCAAATCTTCAATCATTCAAATGAGGCTTTAGTTTTTAATAATTTGTTGACACAATGGCTGTGAAGCCCCATTCGTTCATGAGGCTTCATATTGCAAGCATTACCTGTAGTGTGCTGATTGGTAAAGTACTAAGGGCCTTCCCCGCAGGACTTTTCCTGCACAGTAACCGGGACATCATTTAAGTTGAAGGTTATCTGTTGAAAAAAATAAAAGTTAAGTATATTTATACAGAACGTCAACTTTATTTTAGGTAGCGTCAAACAAGCGTTTATTATACAAAGAGTCATTCAATGCAATCCGTGTCTGCTACAGAGCGACTTCAACAAAGATGAATGAGACTTAGATCTCTATCCATAATGTTACAAAATTGCTGAAATATTACCTGAAGATGATGTGCCAAACTAATGGGATAAATGTTAGAAGTCTTGTGATGACTGGGCCATCCTACAAAAAAGAAAGCCCAAAGTGAAAATTTTTACTTGAAATTTCCGCAACCTTTAGGAGGGATATAAGGAGCAATATCACAATAATTTTTAAATAAAACAGTGCATAGTCTTTACTCTTTAAGATGTCAATTTTAAGCGTAGCCTATATAACATATGTACAGAACAGTTACACATACAATGTATAATTAATAACAAGCAAATGTATAACTGTTGTAGGCAGGATCGTTGTTTATTTCCTTGATTTTTGCAATGTTTTGGTGAATGGTGGGCAAACAGCTGATTTTTCCAGTCATGAAGAGCTGTTTATTTAAATCACAGATCTTTTACAGCGCAAGGGAAGCAATGCTCTGTTTGTGAAAATTGTTTTAACCCACCGTAGAACTATTATTATCTATAAAATACATTTGTGTTGCCCACTAAAGCCTCAGACGTGACACCTACTGTATAGTCAAGTTTCTCACAGTTAGCATATTGCTAATGTTGCATTAACATTTGGAGCTACGACAGCCAATATTTTGAAGTTAACAGATTGCAGCACTATCTACAGATCTATAACTCAGAACCCAAACAATAGTTTACACAGATTAATTAATAATGTGAGCAACTACACCAGAAGAAACCTTCCCAAATCAGCATGTGTTAGCATTACAACTTGCTACAAGCTTCTAGGAAAAAGTCACTTCTCTATAATCACACGGTTATTCTTGGGAGATATTTCTACTCTCTACACAATGTACAACATGTTGTCAATGATAACATACCTTCCACTTGATGTCCACGGTGAATTTCTTTAAGATATGACACTTCAGATTGAAAAGCACGATCTCATTCCATTACAGTAGCGCGGACAGGAAGTCAGTTTACACTGCACGGAAGGCGGATTTGTGACGTTGCGTGAAAAGAGCGTAATAAAAACGGATTAAAAAAATGTAATTAATTAATTTAAAAAAACAGAAAATATATCTCGTAATTACGAGATAATCCACTGAGAAAAAATAATAATTCGGAAAACGGATTAAAAAAATTTAATTTAAAAAACGGAAAATATATCTCATAATTACGAGATAGTATCTCGTAATAACGAGATAGTATCTCGTAATTACGAGATAATCCACTGAGAAAAAAAACATAATTCGGAAAACGGATTAAAAAAAAAGTAATTCAAAAAATGGAAAATATATCTCGTAATTACGAGATAGTATCTCGTAATTACGAGATAATCCACTGAGAAAAAAAAACATAATTCGGAAAACGGATTAAAAAAAAAGTAATTCAAAAAACGGAAAATATATCTCGTAATAACGAGATAGTATCTCGTAATTACGAGATGGTATCTCGTAATTACGAGATGGTATCTCATAATTACGAGATAATCCACTGAGAAAAAAATTATAATTCGGAAAACGGATTAAAAAAAAATTAAAAAACGGAAAATATATCTCGTAATAACGAGATAGTATCTCGTAATTACGAGATAGTATCTTGTAATTACGAGATAATCCACTGAGAAAAAAATAATTCGGAAAACGGAAAATATATCACGTAATAACGAGACAGTATCTCGTAATAACGAGATAGTATCTCGTAATTACGAGATAATCCACTGAGGAAAAAAAATAATTCGGAAAACTGATTTTTTATTTTTTATTACTGACTACAATGCTCCTTCGTATTATCACATTCCCCCGAGATAATTATCACGTTCCCCCGAGATAATTATCACGTTCCCCCGACATAATTTGTGGTTTAAAAAAAATTTTAAAAATAAAATTTAAAAAACATGTTGTCAATGATTAATAATGTGAGCAAATCCACCAGAAGAAACCTTCCCAAATCAGCATTTGTTAGGATGTGTTAGCATTACAATTTGCCACAAGCTTCCGGAAAAATCACTTCTCTATAATCACATGGTTATCCTTGGGTGATATTTCTACTCCCTACACAATGTACAACATGTTGTTAATGATAACATACCTTCCACTTGATGTCCACGGTGAATTTCTTTAAGATATGACACTTCAGATTGAAAAGCACGATCTCATTCCATTACAGTAGCGCGGACAGGAAGTCAGTTTACACTGCACGGAAGTATAATGGCGGATTCGTGACGTCAGCGTGAAAAGAGCGTATTCGGAAAACGGATTTTTAAAAAATGTATTCAAAAAACGGAAAATATATCTCGTAATAACGAGATAGTATCTCGTAATTATGAGATAATCCACTGAGGAAAAAAAATAATTCGGAAAACGGATTTTTTTTTTTTTTTACTGACTACAATGCTCCTTCGTATAAAAAAATTTATTCAAAAAACGGAAAATATATCTCGTAATAACGAGATAGTATCTCGTAATAACGAGATAATCCACTGAGGAAAAAAAATAATTCGGAAAACAGATTTTTTATTTTTTTTACTGACTACAATGCTCCTTCGTATAATTATCACATTCCCCCGAGATAATTATCACATTCCCTCGAGATAATTATCACGTTCCCCCGAGATAATTATCACGTTCCCCCGAGATAATTATTTATTTATTTATTTCTTCTTTATTTTGAACATGTGAGCAACACAAGGCACCTTCACAAAATTTTAGACATAAAGGCTGTTACAAATTTAAAAAAAGACAAACGCAAACTTGTCAGATCTGTTGAACAAAGCCAAAAATATACAAGTGCACATGTCCAAAAAGGAGTGAGGAGAAGTTACACTTATTTAACCCCACCCCCTGTTCCAAACACAGTTAATAACATACATTTCCTGTTCCTATATAGAATTTATCAAAACTCAAAAGAGAATAAATAAATAGTAATAATAAGATAAACAATTTTATTTTATTTTTTTTAGAAAATGAAAAGGACGGCACACACATGAGACGAGTCACTTAGAATCTAATATTATCACATTCCCCCGAGATAATTATCACATTCCCCCGAGATAATTATCACGTTCCCCCGAGATAATTATCACGTTCCCCCGACATAATTTGTGGTGTAAAAAAAAAGATATATATATATATATATATTTTATATTTCTTAAAAATATATTTTTTTTTTCCAAAAAAATTTACCCCGAGATAATTATCACGTTCCCCCGAGATAATTATCACGTTCCCCCGAGATAATTATCACGTTCCCCCGAGATAATTTGTAGTGTAAAAAAAAAAATTTGTTTTATATTTCTTCAAAAAAAATAATTTTTTTCATCTCAAATTTTTTTTTGTCTGATGTCACTTCCAGGGCTCCGTAATAGTGTGATACAAATTCATACTAATTTTTCTCTGTATAATGTCAAAATTGAGCGTGGAGTGCGCGTTAGCGCTTTCCAATAATCCTAAAACTAAGACCCTTGGGAAAAAAGTTAAAAACAAACATAAAGGCAGTAGCAATACCATAATTTTAGATTGAGGGAGACAAAAGGGCGCGAAGTGCCCCCTTGTTTTAGGCATGGCGGTCGGCGAGGGCCGATAATCGCCACTTGCGGCTATATTTCTGAAGTGTTTTACACCTTAGAAAAAGTCTCAAGGGCTACTGGGCATGCCCCAAAGGGCACCTGGGTGTTGGTGACCCCTGGTTTACAGCATCATACCTGCAGCTGTTTGCTTTTAGTCTCTACTTCTGCTACTTCTGGGTTTATGGTGCCTCAAACATTGAGGGAGAGAACATCTGTGAACAAACTGCAAGGGGCAAAACTGATTTCACTCTACTCTTTCAATTGTTGGTTACAGCGCCTTTAACAACAAGGCTTTGATCAGGCTTCAGTCGATGTAAAACCGGCCGTTCCGTCGCCGCTTCTGCCCATTGTAGTTCAGAATGTGTTTAGGAAACAGAGCCACAGATGGCGTGAATATATTCTTAGTTAGACTTTCCCTGAGACGGCAGAGTCAGCGCAGACGCTAAATTATGATGCCATCCGTCAGTGCCAACTACAACAAGCGCTCTGTGCTCCCCGCAGCAACAATTCATTAGGAACAAAAAGAAAGTAAGAGAGAAAGATAAAAACTTCAGACGCCTAGTTAATTAAGGAACATCGAGATGTAAAAGTGACTTTCTTTTTTCTTTACAAACTTGCTGTGTCATAATAGAGCGTTACCAGTTACCAGATAGTAGGCACTGTTAGGTCTAAGGGCCAAATCTAGCTACCAAGCACACATCCTCTGGCTCCCACATGATTTTGATTTGCACACAAGACTAAAACTGTGGTAACTGGAAAAAAACGAGTAATACAGGTACAGTGGCTCTGTTGGTAGAGCGGTTCATCCAGTAACCAAGAGGTTAGTCTTTGGGCAAAGCACTTCACCCACTGTCTGTATGAATGTAGTGCAGTATGATATAGTGACAGTGCGGTGCAGGAAACTTGTCACACCCTGAAAAATAAGGCCCATTTCGACAGGACTGGGACATGAGGCAGCACTTTGCGGGTGTTTCAAAATGCTATTAAGCCAATAGCAGTGCTTCATTTGTAAATGTGTAGTTTCAGCAACACTTTTGGATTGATGTGATGGACTGGGGGAACAGGTCAAAACAGTTACTGGAACACTCTCATTAAAAACAGCTCAAATCTGTGCCGGCTCCTCCAAAAACATCTGTTAGCCTGAAAAACTGCAAGCTGAGACAATGTGTTCCCCCAAACAGGTAATCAAATAAAGCACTGGCCTATAGTCACTAAAATGTGTAATTTTATCTGAATGTTTTGAAGAAAAATGTTGTTTGTTTGGTTGGCAAAGTGTATGTTAGGGCGTTTTCACACAGGCCCTAGTTAGTAAGTTCGACTTAAAGGGACTTTCAGCCCGAGAGCGGCACTTTAGGGTCAGTGTGAATCTAACCGCAGCACTTTACGACGGTCTAAACAGTCGCTCCGAGTGCGGCTGAAACAGGTGGTCTCGGAGCGGCGCCACTTGCTCCCTGCGTCGGAGCGGGTGTGGTGTGAATGCGTCGGACCTCGGGCCAAACTTCTCTCGCTTTGGCGCCTCCTTTTTTGCACGAAGACAGAATGAATACGCGCTGCATAAGGACGTTTGGATTACTAGATTACTCGCACTGTCAAAGCCACTCTCACTCCTCCTGGCCAATATTGTGGAATCTTTGGGTCTATAAGCGCTGGACTTTGGGTGTGGCTGCTGGACGCCGATGACCGTAAACACACACACGCAGTAACAGTCAGTGAGACTTTTCAGCTGATGCCGGTCTGTAGCAGTGCAGGCACCCCTCCCTCTGCTCAGCTGTCACTGCTTTCACTGTGGAAGACAGGCAGACCCAAAACCAGCACTGCACAAAGAAAACCACTTCGATTTATACACAATCGGATCAGGCTGCAGCACAGAGAGAGGTGGTCCTGAAGGCGGAGTAAGAGATTATATTCTGGTGGGACATTGTATCACGTATGTTTCCTGTAAGCTTTTTGGTGATATTTACTGTTCTAAGGAGCACCATTAATCACTTACGGTGAGACACTGCAGCTGAAAAGGGATCTATTTGACTATATGTTGACTACTGTTATACAGCCATTCTCAAAGTCCGGGCCCCCCCTATCAATGCGAAAATCTCTATTCAAATTGTTATGATGATTTTACAGCTAAAATTACATTAAAAGCAACAAATACAATGACTGCAGGTTAATTACTGCTTTAAGATAGTACAATGTAGCAAAGAACTGAACATTTCCTTTTAAAAATCTTTTTCCCCCCAATGTGCTTATTTTGTAGGTTTGTAGATAACCTTTGGGGGCCCCTGTAGTGTCCATGAGGCTACCACAGGGCCCAGTACCCCACTTTGGGAACCAATGGTGTTATAAATATAAAGGTAATTCTTTTTCATCCAATGTTTTCTTATGAAATTAATCATTTAATGCATTAAAATGGCTATAATTACATATATGTTTGGCGTCAAACCCTGAGTACCCAGGTTTAAATTCGTTACAAAGTTTTGCTCAGAGGGAATTATAGCTCTTGTTTTTTATTTTTTTTTTTTTTTTTTATTGCACTCAATAAACTCAATAAATCAAGATAAGAAGATCTCTTTGAAGATGTGTTTCAAGGTCAATTTCTCAAACTCTTGCTATCGCTGTGCCATCAAGTGTATGAAAACTTGGAGGATATACAGTATATGATATAGTTCTGCTAGCATTTAGTGAGAGTTGAAGTTTTATATCATCATAATATTTCTGAAGAATCTGAATCTTTCTAAGGTTCCG
Source organism: Neogobius melanostomus (assembly GCA_007210695.1). Taxonomy (NCBI): domain Eukaryota; kingdom Metazoa; phylum Chordata; class Actinopteri; order Gobiiformes; family Gobiidae; genus Neogobius; species Neogobius melanostomus. The sequence continues at coordinate 32,736 of VHKM01000739.1, read as the reverse complement.
TCCTCCTTTACCTTGGCACCCCTTGGTTTGTAGAGCCCCGTGCGTGGGCCCAGTCTGCGTGTGGCTAGAGCCGGCCCTGCTCGGATATCATGTCTCGGGAGCAGATGCGCGGACATGCTGCGGACGGCGAGAGAATGTTTCATAACACGCTCACAGCCGCCACTCTTGCTCCGGCATCCGGGACGCCCCGAGGGGGAATGGGTCTACTGCAGAGCGAGGAGAGAGAGAGAGACCCATTCGACGGCACAGCTCCTGCAGCAGAGGGGAATGAGTTACTGCTACTATCGGGTTTGGAAGGGGGCATACAAGAACAACCAAAACAGAAAAGGAGGGAAAATAGGTTTACATCCACATATCTGCAGGCCCAGATGTCTGTCAACACAACTCACTTGGATCACCATCTGTCAGAAATCCAACATGTGGGAATTAGACTGATTTATGCTCATTTTCCAGTTTTACACTGACTTTAATTTGTAATAGGAGGAAAAATCCCTTTGGCTCTATTGTTGTGGGGCGTAGAAACGTCCTTTTCTTTTGATGAAATAAACTGTCTTTCATGTTTCCCCGTCTCTTACCTGTCCTGCTTATTAGTTAGTTCTACACGGCCATCATCAAGTCCAGCTTCACCTCCTTCATCACTAGGGATGCAACGATTCACTTTTGTCACGGTTCGATACGTATTGCGATATGAAGGTCACGATTTCGATTCGATACATTTAATGCGCTGAAAAACAAAGAAAAAGAAAGTCCTTTTTTATAAGATTATGCTGACAAGCAAAAATTCCTTAAAACTGAATTACACTATGTGCTATATTACATCAAAATAGGTTCTAGTGCAAAATATTCAAATACTAAGCTCTTTAGACCTTTAAAAATACTGTATTAAAGTTAAGGTTTTAGTTTAGTTTGTTTGAGTTGCTTACATTCTTATTTTCTTTAAGAATTTACATCATTACACAGAAATGGCAGCTCAAAAGGACTAGCCTGAAGCAAAGAAAGCCAATGTGCGCTGACTCAATATTTAATAGGCTTAAACTCGTGCATTTAAAGCAGTACTAAGTAACTCTTGCCCCTAGAGGCCATAAGCACAACTGCAGGTGTCATAGCAAGTTACGATTTTTTAACTCATTAAATGTCTTGGAGAGTAAATACTACGCTGACAGAAAAGGTGAAGGGAGAGAGGTGTGTTGTACATCCAATTATACAATGGGACTTTTTTTTTTCACTCAAACTTGGCTGTAAATACTGTTTAAAGTGGCGCTAGCCCGCAGTTAGCTTTGCCCGTTAGCCTGTTAGCTTCTTCTTCGTGATTCTATTAGTGTGTATTGGTTGCTGCGCCCCGGTGGCAGGCAAGTTGCAAGCATGGTTTTCTGGCCAGAGACACCAGGGGGAGATGAAAGACCCTCCAATCATCCCATTAACACTTGTATTACCCCCAGAGGGACTATGGAAAGGATTTATTAAGGTAAACACGTTACTTAGTATTGCTTTAATAGTAACACATGCAAGCTGCATGCTTTCCCCATAAGGAGTTCTCTTAATAATAACAACATGCCAGCATCTCACATACAATTGACATTATTTTGACATTTGATACAGCTTAATCCCTCCTGAGTTTACCACATAAAGTGTTCAAAACTATACTTTTATGCTATACATATGCTTTTGTGGCTGTTAAGTCACAAAAACAACCACAGACTTCAGCGCTTTGACAACAACAGCAGGACTGATTTTTCTTCATCTCGCTGACAGCTGTACGAGAGGCATGGTGCCGTAGATGGAGCTCATGTTGGTTGTTTCCAGACACCATTATCTTCCCCTGGTCATTATAATCAATAGCAAAACCCTGCCTGTTGTTTCTCGCCGTGTACCGGTGTCTGCAGTATGTGAAGCTAATAATGCTACAAACACCAGCTGGCTAACACACGTGTGGCTCCCTCCGCCTCCCAGGCAGACACACAGGAGTTTCTCCCTGATCAGAGGGGGCTGCGTAGGGAGCGCGTAGGGAAATGGCTGATAGTAGCTAGCGGGCTGCCGCAGCACATCTACAATATTTCTTTGATTCCCATCGAACATATTTGCGTATTGAATCAAAGAGGACGTATCAAACAATTCGATATAATATCAATAATTGTTGCATCCTTATTCACCCAGGCGCCACAGCATCTCTCAAGCCTGTACACCTCCTCTACCCGGAGGCGTGTAGGTCGGATCACGGCTGACCCTTCTCACCCTGGACACGGACTATCACTCGCCTCCCCTCAGACAGGAGGCTACGGTCTATACAGACCCATACCTCCTATCACAAGAACAGTTTTATCCCCTCATCCACCATCAAACTCATGAACGATACAAAGACTCAATAACTCTATGTGGTATGTCCACACTCAGATCTGCTGCTAAGACCTAATGCCCCCGTAAATTCATTCACACTGTTGTTCTGTTTCAAATTGTTGTTGTTGTTTATCATATATTATTATAATCTAATTAAGCTTTTATAGTTTTTAACCAAGGTTTATGTTTTACATTTCATGTTGCACGATTGCACTGAAGAAAATCTCAGTTTGAGAAGCTGTTCACTGACAATGGCAATAGAAGCCATTCAGATTCTGAATCATAACCATCAGAATTGTGCGGCAACATTCTTCCTGTTGGACAAGCGAGCAGGATTGTACGATTGCAGCTTCCTCCTACAGTGCAGCGGGAGTGGATTCGGCATAATGAGGAACGTCTCCAGCCAAACTACTGAGGGCGGCTGCTGTGGTGGTGATGGATGTGCAGCGTTTATTGCTCTTCCGCTGAGTAAATGCGGTAATCCTCCAGCACTTTGCATTACTGCGGACTCAGCTCGTCACAGACGCCGGGGAAACACCGCCCAACGCTCGAGCTCAGTGCAAAAGGCTGGTACCAAATCAGCAGCGTATTCCACGTGATACGCCGACCATCTGATATCACACTTCCATAATCCCGTCTAGTTTACTGCAGTGGACCCTCGCCATACTTTTCTACTGACGAATGCAACACCTGCTCCCACAGCCTAAACAAATAAACTGCAATGTCAGACTCTGGTTCAGTGCAGCAAGAAAACATCCAGGAGAGCAAATGTGCAGATGTGTCACTAAATCGACACATCTGGACATTTCTAGATACAGCTGAGGTTTGAACCAGAGTTTGGCGTCGATCGCCTGGGGACTGCCTGAAGAAGTGCATTGGGGGATTCTCGAAACATCAGCTGTCTGTGTTTAGAAATGTCCAGCTGTGTTGATTTAGTGGATTTTATGAGTAAAAATGCCCAATATGTACTCTTCTTTTGGCGATGGAATCTGAATAATGACCAGAGCCAGGTTAGCATCAAGGGTTTTATTTTGTTGATATACTGCATTAGATACAAAGACTTGATTCAGAGAGGATTTTTGAGATCAGAGCTCAAAAGATCAGGCTAGGAAGTAGATCTTGAAAAATGGCTGTAAAATAATCTTCCAAATATTCTTAACTTAATTGTTTAGACTTTTTAAAATGGAAGAATAGCGTGCCACATGCAAACAAACCTAGAGATGGCTTCGGTGGAGCCAGAGGAAGCCCGTGTAGCGGCGAGCACATGTCGCATATGCGGAGAAAAACGCCCCACCGAACAAAATCCAAGAACCAGAACCAGAACCAACGACAAGTATGCAAAGTACCGTATTTTCCGGACTATACATCGCTCCGGAGTATAAGACGCACTAGCCAAAAATGCCTAATGAAGAAAGAAACAACGGGCTGAATAGTTGTGCGGTATGCTAACGTAACACATTGATGGTTCTACTTCAATGGTGTGCTTGCCCTTAGGCTGCGCTATTGCATATCTCTCGGAAGCGCCAGCTTCCCGCCCTGAGAGGATCAAAGAACTGACCGCTCCAATCATCCTTGGGGGTCCATTACCCCTGTGCCCTATAAAAGGGGGACTCTCCCTTCAATCGTCTCCTTTTTCTCTCAGCTTACTCTGAGATCTGGATCTGAACAGAAGATATAAGAAGAATGACTCACCGCACTCCAGCGCTTGAGACCCCGTCGCCCTCCGGCGTCAAGCAACGGGTGTGCGGTTCCTGCGCGGCGCCGCTCCTCGCTCAGGATCGGCACGTTAGCTGTTTTGTGTGCCTGGGCCGGCGCCACTCCGCGGAAGACTGCGCTGCCTGCCTCGCGCTCCCCCGGGAGGAGCGCGAGCGGCGTCGCGCCTTTCTGGCTCCTTCCTCCCCGGAGCTATCTGATCAGGACTCGGATGCTTCGAGTGACTCCCTGGCTCCAGTTCCCCCCGTGCGGGAGCGGAGCCCGCCTCCTGCTTCCCCGATGCAGGAGAGGAGCCCGCCCCTAGAAGGGATTGGGCTGCTGGTGATGAAAAAGATGAGCAACGCCTGTTCGATGAAGATGCTCTCTCCATCTTCAGTGAGGAGGTGCAGCCCCGTGAGCGCTATCCCATGGATCGCCTCCCCGGCCTCATCGCTTCTGTTGCGGCCCGAATGGAGCTGAAGATGCCTCCTCAACCTCCAGCCCCAGCGTCGGACCTGTTCCGCGACCTGTTTGGGAACGCCCGCGACAGGCAGCGCCCGGTGGTGGTAGCCCCTCGCGTGGATTCGCTCCTCCACTACGCTAAGCGTGACTGGGAACATCCCTACTCCACTCGTACACCGGCCCTCGCATACGGTGTGTACGCTACGGTGGAGGGCTGGAGTCAACCAAGGGGCGTCCCCGCCATCGAGGACGGGATAAGAATGTCCTTGCTCCCGTCCTCTTCTCTCTGGCCCGGCGGTAGAGTGGACCTTCCCTCAGAGCGGGATAGGTTCACCGCCTCCATCCTTAACCGCTGTTATGCTAACGCTGCACAGGTCGTGGCGTTAGCAAACAATATGGCCTTGCTCACCGCCTCTCTGGACAAACTGGTCCGTGGCCGTGACCAGCTTTCTCATGATGAGATTGTGGAAGCTGAAACCACCATGGCGACCTTCGCTCGCATGTCGCAAGCCCTTGCCCTCGACGGTGGTCGGACCATGTGCGCTGCGCAGGTTGGCTGCCGCCACCTTTGGCTGGGGTTGTCCACGCTGAAGGAGGCTGACAAACGCAGTCTGCTGAGCCTGCCACTCGACCAGTCCTCCCTCTTTGGACCTGGCATTCAGGCAATGGTGGATCGCCTGGAGACCGCCGCCAAAGCTTCAGCGCAGCTGGCCCGGCATTTTCGCCCTCAGCGCGAACAGGGCTCCTCACGACGGCGCTTGGATCGAGGTAGACGAGGCAGATCTCCTCCTCGCCGTGGCCCCGCGTCCTCTTCGCACGCAGCTCCTCGACGCCCCCAGGGTCCGGATCGTCAGCGCAGCGGTGATCCCAGCCCGAGACGTGACCGCCGTCCCGCTCCGGGCTCCAGGGGAGGAGCAGGAAGGGGGGGATTAAAAATGTGAATAAAGGCCGCTCGGCCCGTTACTCCACTAAAGAGCCTGCTTCGTATTCCTTTCATGCTGAAAGCATTACGAGTTTGCCTGTTGCCACTCGGAGTGGGAAAGTGGTTAAAGTCAGCGAGGCTCAGGAGGCTCCGCTGAACTCTCGTTGCCGCTCCACTCTGCTGCCTGTCAAGGCCGTGTGCGAAACACGCTCTGACTCTTGCACTCGAGCGCGTGCACGAGCCATTCCCCGTGACACTTCTGCTGTGTCTACAGCGAGCGCACTGTCTTACATGAGTCAATGTAAGCTTAATGCTGCTGTGACGGCGAGGTCCAGGCCTAATGTGCTGTTCCTCGACGGTGATTGGTCGACTGTCTCTAAGACAGCGGACGTGGGGAGAAAGGTGGCTCGAGTAGGAGCAGGCCTGTGATTGGCTCTGCTGCCGCTGCTCAGTGCCCTGGTCCGCGCTCTAACTCTCTGCCACTGAGGTGTGGGAGAGAGAAACGGCGTTATGACAGTTTGTCAAGCACTTCATTGCCCCATGCTTTTGCAGCTCGTCAGTCTGTTTTTCTAAAAGCCTCAGGGCAACGGTGTAAGTCAGTAGGTAGAACCTCTTCCTTACACTCCCCACACACTCTCAATCGCCCCCGCTGGGAATCCCCGCCAAGCGGCGTAGATCTGAGCGCACTCCTCTCTCGACCGATAAGTCTGCTCTCTCCCGGGAGCGTCAGCCCTTTCGAGCTGGGCCCCCCACGCCGCGGCGCACTGCCGAGAGCGGAACCGGTGGGCGGGCCCGTTTCCCCGCTCTTATTCAGTGTCGTGGTACGACCCTTGACAGAGTTTTACCAAATCTGGAAAAACGCAGGGCTTCTCGGAGCTCCCTGGTTGGACAGGATGCTCAGAAGGGGATACGCCCTACAATTCTCCCGGAGACCTCCAGGCTTTCGCGGTATCCTCAAGACGAGGTTACGCAACTCAGCCGAGAGCGCCGCGCTCACAAGAGAAGTGGTTTCTCTGCTACAGCGCGGTGCCATAGCAGAGGTGGACCCAATCAGAGCGAGGACGGGATTTTACTCCCCGTACTTCCTCGTTCCCAAAAAGAGCGGCGGTGTGCGGCCCATTCTGGACCTACGGGTTCTCAATCACTGCATTGTGAAGAGGCCTTTCCGCATGCTCACGGTGCAGCAGCTGCTGCAATGCGTCAGACCCGGAGATTGGATGACTTCAGTGGATCTCATGGACGCATACTTCCACATCCCCATTGCCCAGCGCACAGGAAGTTTCTCCGGTTCACAGTCGGAGACACATGCTACGAGTATTGCCGCCTCCCATTTGGCTACTCCCTGGCTCCACGCACCTTCTCCAAGTGTGTGGAGGCAGCGCTGGAACCGCTTCGCCGTCGAGGTCTCAGAATCCTGACTTATATCGACGATTGGCTTATTCTGGCCTCCTCCCCACAGGAGGCCGAAGCCCATACGGCCGCGGTGCTGAGGCACATTTCTCGGCTGGGGCTGGTCGTCAATCAGGAGAAAAGTCGACTGTCTCCGACCCAAGATTTGGGTTATCTGGGTCTGCGCTTGGACTCCAGGGACATGAGGGCCTCCCTCTCCCTGGAAAGGCAGTCAGTGATTCTGGATCTGGGACAGCGGGTGTTGGATGGCCCACGGATTGCACCGCGGCAAATCCGCTCCCTGCTCGGCATGATGGCATCAGCCCACCCAGTAGTTCGACTGGGGCTGCTGCACATGAGAGGTCTCCAACGCTGGTTTTCACGCCTCGAGTCCCGCAGAGGGACGGACGTGATGTTGGCGCGGCTGTCCCCCGCCGCAAGGTCCGACGTAGAATTCTGGTTGGACCTGGGGCGCCTCCGTCAGGGGGTCCAAATGGGCTACGTGCTCCATTACACAGAGGTGTTCACGGATGCCTCCCTGACCGGCTGGGGCGGTGTAATGGGCCATCTCACGGCGAGCGGTGTTTGGCCCCCGTCTCCGAGACACATCAACCTCCTAGAGATGGAAGCGGTGCAGAAAGTCCTCCTACACTTCGCTGCTCATCTGTGGGGTCACCACGTCTTGGTTCGGTCGGACAACACCACAGTGGTGGCCTACCTGAACAGGCAGGGGGGGACCAGGTCACCCGCCCTACACAGGCTGGCAGCGGAGGTGCTCAACTGGGCAAGCACTCACCTAGCCTCTCTGAAAGCGCGCCACATTCCCGGAGCCCGCAACGTCGGCGTGGACAGAATGTCCAGAGGGGGCGCCTTACGGGACGAATGGGGCCTGGCGCCCGAGGTCGCGGCGGAGGTGTGGCTTCGGTTCGGCAGACCAGTGGCTGACCTTTTCGCCAATGCAGAGAACGCACAGTGCCCACTTTGATTCTCGCTCAGGTCAACAGACGGGCCTCCTCTCGGCGTGGATGCCATGGCTCATCGACCATGGCCGTCCGGCCTGCTTTACGCATTTCCTCCCCTGCGCCTCATTGCGCCTCTGCTCCACAGAGTGAAGTCAGAGGGCGCACTCATCCTGCTCATAGCCCCAGACAGTCCGAGTGCCAGGTGGTACCCCGACGTGGTATCCATGGCACAAGGGGATCCGTGGCCCCTCCCGGACAGACCGGACGCCTTGACTCAGGCAGGGGGAGCCCTTCTGTCACGCCCGATACTGGGACGCAGGCTGGTGGTCTGGAGGCTGAAAGGGGGAAGTTGCTGAACCTTGGCCTCCCCCCTTCAGTTGTTGCCACAATTCAGGGTGCTCGGGCCTCGTCTACAACCAGAGCATACAGGGTTCGTTGGCGCCTTTTCTCTGACTGGTGTTCAGAGAGGAACCTAGACCCTATATCCTGTTCTATACAGGACATACTCAATTTTCTCCAGGGATTACTGGAGAAAGGGAGGGCCGCTGCGACCCTAGGTGTTTTTGCGGCGGCCATTGTTACAGGGCACGTGGGGTTCGGAGTCCACACTGCTCGCAGTCATCCTTTGGTGAAGCGGTTCCTCCAGGGCGTTCGTAGGCTTAGACCGCCCGTGCGCCGCCCGGTCCCAAACTGGGACCTTCAGATTGTACTGGAGGGCCTTTCGGGGCCCCCATTTGAACCCATTCGCCAGGCAGGGATGGATTGTCTGTCCTACAAGACTGCGATCCTTTTAGCCCTTACGTCGGCTAAGAGGATGGGTGATCTCTGTGCACTCTCTGTGCACCCCTCCTGCATGTCCCTGCCTGAGGGTGATGGGCTGATGGAACTCTGGCCCAACCCGGCTTTTCAGCCGAAGGTCATTACATCCGCCTTCAGGTCGAGGGTGATCAGAATTAGACCCTTCTTCCCCCTCCGCATGCGTCGGTGGGGGATGAACGGCGACACCGCCTTTGCCCGATCAGGGCGGTACGTCACTATCTTGAACGGACTGCCAACTTCAGACACTCCGATCAGTTGTTCGTGGGTTTTGGGGAAAGGAACAAGGGTGCCCCATTGTCCTCTCAACGTTTGGCCCACTGGATATGCCTTGCTATCCGCACTGCATATGAGGCACAAGGACTCCCTCCGCCGGTAGTGGTCAGGGCTCACTCCACACGTGGAGTGGCGGCTTCTACTGCACTACTCCGTGGCGCTTCGATTGAGGAGGTCTGCATGGCAGCCTCTTGGTCGTCCTCTTCAACGTTTGTGCAGTCTTATCTGCAGGACGTTGCTGCGGGTTCAGTTGCCCACGTTGCTTTGGGTGGTGGACGGTCGTGAATTCCCCCCTGGGCCCAGGGTGGGTCCGGGAAAGGGATGACCTGATTTGGCTCGGTTCGGTGCTTCAGGCGCTCTTGGGAGAGGCGGCCTGGCCGAACTGGATGTGCACTCTTATTCTTCGGGTGACCGGCACTCTTGGGTGAGGTGGCTTTGGGCACCCTCGTTATCAGGGATGGAGTCTGCACTAGCGCTCTTGGGAGAGGCGGCTAGTGCGGGCGTCCCCCATTTGCTTTTCTCTGGGTGAGAACCGCTGGCGTTGTTAACGGCTATTGGTTGCCCCTCACCCTGCCCGTGGGCCCCTGCTACCTAGGGAGCGTTTAGCCGCTCCCTGGGACGCATGGCGTTGCCCCGGGCCCGCCCCAATCATGCGAGTCCATGCCTGCTGGGAGTACATTGGTCGGCCACGGCTGCGCGTTGCTTTATGCAATAGCGCAGCCTAAGGGCAAGCACACCATTGAAGTAGAAATCTAAGTTACCTATGTAACTATAGTTCTACGAAAGGTGTGCGCCGCCCTTAGCTACGGGCCCAGCAGGCACGACCTCTCTTCGATGGCTGAGTTCAAAGGAGACGATTGAAGGGAGAGTCCCCCTTTTAAAGGGCACAGGGGTAATGGACCCCCAAGGACGATTGGAGCGGTCAGTTCTTTGATCCTCTCAGGGCGGGAAGCTGGCGCTTCCGAGAGATATGCAATAGCGCAGCCTAAGGGCGGCGCACACCTTTCGTAGAACTATAGTTACATAGGTAACTTAGATTTACATGAAGCATAAACAACGAACTAAATAGGAGTCTGGTATGTTAACGTCACAAACAGTTCAGATAACTATAACATAAACAACATACCAAACTCTCGATCTCACTCCAAATCAATCGCCTTGGCAACGACCTGGGCACGGAGGCGTAACTGCACCGTTGAAAAGCCTCTCCCAACATCATGTTTTTCAAGCTCTCATTTGCGAACTCGTTCCTCGAGCTGTGGCCATCGAGCTTTTAGCCCGCGCTTAGCTTTGTTTAGTTTTCTTCTCTAAGAGTATCCTCTGCTTCTCGCTCACTCCAAACTTTCTTTCTGCTGCTCGATTAGCCTGCAGTGCCCTCTAGTGGCATGTGAAATTATATATTTGAATAAAAAAAAATAAAAAAATCACATATAAGTCATGAGTATAAATCTATGAAAAAAAAGTGTGACTTATAGTCCGGAAAATACGGTAATAAAGTGTTTGTTTTTCAGGTGTTTTTTACAGTAATTTATGTCACAGTTGAATTTATGAAGTGAGAAGTCGCAATACGTTTTTTGGAGTGTTTTAAACACTTAAAAAACGTTATGAAATGTTGCTTTAAGCTGGAGTACCTGACTTTTTGTTTTTGTAGAGTAAAAGATTTTTTTTGCCACCACAGAGCATGTTGTAAACACAGCAAAAAACAGATTGTGGTTACACGTTGCCATTTCCGTACAAAGCATCTGGTTTTAGAGTAGTAAAACACTTTCTGTGGGACAGCGAAGACTGTTTGAAAATTAGCAGAAATACTGGCAGGCTGGGGGTAGATTTTGAGAGAAGGGCTTGCAGGCAAAAGGTTAAGTCCAAGACTGGCAAATGTGGTGTCTCTAGGTGTGACTGAAGTTTAGACGTCGGGTGCCATGCCATCAGTCTGACGTCTCATTATTTCCGAAAATTTAGCATTGAGCAAAGGTGCCATTAGTCCAACCCAGTTGTGTTGAGGATTAGAGAGCCATATACAACCACTGGCCCTAACCTTAAGGTCAGTGAACTCTTGCCTGAACCTAATTTTAGGGTTAGGGTTATTTTTCAACCCCTACTCAATGGGACATTTTCGGAATAATGAGACGTCGGACTAATGGGTTGTTGGACTAATGGGCCGACCCCAGATGTCGCACCAGTGAAATGAACAACTCATTTAGACAGAACAAGCTTAAAGTTATGTAATGCACTGGCCAAAGATCTTCCACAAAGGAAATGACCGTATTTAAATTACAGAGTCTTGTGAAGGAGGCTGAAAGCTTTCCAGCAATACCAGGGAAGGCTTGTTTTTATGAATGGACACGGCGCGGGAGTTTGCAGAATCTGGCGGACCTGCAGTGATTTTAGGACAAACTCTGGCCAGGTTTGATGATGATGCCTTGTAGACGTGCGTGTGAACCCCATGTTGTCGCGTCAGTCGAACATCGTCCTGCTGTGCGCCCGAACCTGAGGAGGTATGTGCGTGTGACCGGTTTATGGATGCATGAGGAGGCTAACGCGGAGTGAAGGATGCAGCTGAGTCACACACTTGTTAGTATGGAGCACTTGGCAGGACGTCTAGGCTAACACGCTATGCTCCTCGGAGTCTCACTGACCAAAGCGTTCAGGCCAGTGTGATGCTAATCCTCTACCCTATAGAGACGGTAAACAGACCGACGTGCCTGTGCATTATCTGCAGACATTTGGATATCAATGGGCCTCCTTCACCACACGTTCTTACACACACATTTGTTCTTAGGAAGGTTCTTAACATTCGCAAAATATGTTCTAAGCTGAAAATGTTCAAATCCAACGGTCAGGAGGACAGTTCTGTTCACAATCATGCTCATGTCTTTTTCATGGCATTCGGATCCTTTCTGTGGTTTCTTTATGGTAAATGGTAATGGTAAATGGTCTCAACTTATATAGCGCTTTTCCACCTTCATTAGGCACTCAAAGCGCTTTACAGCAAGGATCCACTCACCCATTCATACTCTCATTCATACACCAGTGTACGCAGACACTGGAGGCAAGGAGGGTGAAGTGTCTTGCCCAAGGACACAACGACAACATGCACCTTCAGGAGGCGGGATCGAACCCCGAACTTCCGATCATGAGACGACCCGCTCTACCATCTGCGCCACTGTCGCCCCATTATCATTAACATCCTCTAAGATGACGTTTAGTGGCCACTGGATGTGTATCCGAGCCCACAAAAAGCAAAAACCCGGGCCATTGGTCCGACAACCCATTAGTCCGACGTCTCATTATTCCAAAAATGTCCCACTGAGCAGAGGTGCCATTACCCCAACATCTCTAACCCAGTTGTGTTGTGGATTAGAGAGCCATATACAACCATTGGCCCTAACCTTAAGGTCAGTGAACTCTTGCCTGAACCTACTTTTATTTTTCAACCCCTACTCAATGGGACATTTTCGGAATAATGAGACGTCGGACTAATGGGTTGTCTGAGTAACAGAATTAGAGATCGCATTGAGCTCAGAGGACACTTTTACAGTGGGTGGCATAAGTATCGGCCCCCCTTTAACTTTTCGACATTTTGCCATGCTATGGACCATAAACATAAATATATTTAAGTGAAATTTTATGTGAAAGACGCACACTAAGTGACACACAATCGTGAAGTGAAATGAAATTGATACATAATTTTGAATATGTTTTATAAATAAAAAACTGAAAAGGGGATGTGCATAAGTACCCCTTTCCTTTTAGTGCAAACAATTGCCTTCAGAAGTTGCCTGATGATTTCTGAATGATCACATGTTGACCCAATGTCTAAATAGAGTCTACCTGTGTGTAATCTAATCTCACTTCAAATACAGCTGCTCTGTGATGGTCTCAGAGGTCTGTTAAGAAACTATTGGGAGCAGACAGCATCATGAAGTCCAATAACACATCAGACAGGTCCGAGATAAAGTTATTGAGAAGTATAAAGCTGGGTTAGGTTATAAAAACAACTTAAATATATTTATGTTTATGGTCCATAGCATGGCAAAATGTCGAAAAGTTAAAGGGGGGCCGATACTTATGCCACCCACTGTATACGCTAATTTGTATCTCAAGTAAAATCTCAAAAGGGCTGTACGTGCATTCAATTATTTCTAACTACGCTTTGACAACACCTTCATGTGGTTGATGGTTGACAACGGCTAATGCTAACGGCTATAGGCAAAATACATTGAGCAGGCTAACGCTAACGGATTCTGAAAAGTCTCCCGGACTAGCCGACTCGCTAAGTCTTTGCATACGTTGGGATCGAACGTCACGTCTCCTTTTTATGTCTACGGGCTCGCATTGAAAGAGTGTTAGTGATTTCCAGGTTATATCGATTGAATCGTTTTGTAATGAGGGCGCATTTGAAAAAGATTTAGGCTAGGTGGAGGCTTGAGCAAAACAGTCGAGTTAAATTTGTTTTTTCTCTTGGGGTCTTCTTGGTTATCAATTTTGGATTGGTGTTTTACCCTTTGTGTCCCTCCTCTGGCTGACAGTTGCACACTGCATTTATACCACGCATTTTGTACACAAGGCAACTCAATGTGCCTGATTTTAAGAGGTTTTTTTTAAGATGTTCATGGATGAGGTTTGTTTAGTGGTGAGTGAACAACATTACAACGTGGTTAAATGCTCCAAAACGTCAACGTCGCATATCACATCTAAAGGAATCTGACAAATCCTTCAGAAAAACAGTGTGGTGTAAATCTAGGGCAGCTTTACACATGAGCAGACGGGCCCCGGGACTCCGTATCGACTTTTTTCGCGTCTGCTTACTTTGTTTCTCCAAAGAGCTTTGTTGGACAGGCTTCAGTGAGCCAGTGGCATATAGTAACCTCATGAATGTTTCATCTAGGAGTGAACTAAAAGCTTTAATCGAAGGAGCAGCGCGATTCGACACTTTAGTTCTAAGTGAAAATATCTGTAAGTATTCAAGCTTCGCCTCGTTTAAGTCACGAGATGGCAGGTTTAGTGTTTTCTTTCATTTGATGTTTTTTCCATGTAGAAATAGGTCAACAATAGAAGCATTTGGCGGAGAGTCTAATGTATTTAAACCCCAGAGCAGCATTGGGCGAAATGTTCCATAGTGTGGCTTTAAAAATGAGCGAGTATCCTTGAAAATGAATGGTCCCCGAAGATTCACCCTCCCCTCATTAAACTGCCATAAATCCTGTCGCTCCTGCAAAACGAAACAGAGATTTGTGAATTTTTCAGTAGCTATTCTTTTTTTTAATTTGAGGGCGATTAGGCGCTGAAATAGGGCTGTCAGCGGCATGGACCTGGGTCTCCTCTCCTCCTTTTTCTCTGGTCCTGATCCCCCTCTCCCTCTCTCTCTGTGGCGTCACACCTCACCGCTCCTCTCCAGCTCCATCCCTGCGCCTTCATCGAGACGCCTTCTCTGTCGCAGCGGCCCGCTCATCCACGGTGACACTCACGGACAGACTTAATGGTAGACTCCCGTCTGTGTGTCCCTCCTCTTCCTCTCTCTACACACTCCACTTGTCTCCCCCACACTCCTCTTCCTCTCTCCCCACACTCCATTTGTCTCCCCCACACTCCTCTCCCTTCCTCCCCACTCTCCTCTCCCTTCCTCCCCACACTCCTCTTTCTCTCTCCTCACACTCCTCTTCCTCGCTCCCCTCACTCTCTCTTCCTCTCTCCTCACACTCCTCTTCCTCTCTCCTCACACTCCTCTCTCTCCATCCGCTGCAGAACTCTCCATCAGCTGTTATTCATTATTCATGAATGTGCTTGAGAGAGCGGGGAATAGAGACATATCTGCAGCTCTAGAGTGGAACATTGCCTGTGCACGTGTTCATGTGTGTGTTCATGTGTGTGTTCATGTGTGTGTGTACGTAAGTGCGTTTGCATGGGGAGGCGGTAAAGGCGTTCACATACCAGACCCCAGCTACAGTGAGGGAGGTGAGGAAGCTCCTTGGATTCCTGAGCTACTACAGAGCTTACATTCAAGACTTCTCAAGGACTGCAAAGCCACTGTATGAGCTGCTGGCAAAGCCCAAAGGTGACCCAAAACACTGCCACAAAAAGGGGACAAAACATTTAAGTGCTCAGCTCCCACCCTCCTCTCCGGTTCAGTGGACAGAAATTCACAGAGCAATTTTAGAGACTTTTGTGAACCACCTCACAAATCCACCTGTTATGGCATATCCAGACTTTCATTCTCCATGTTGACGCCTCGGAGGAAGGTCTCGGTGCCGTGCTGTACCAGCGTCAAGGTGGTGTCCTAAGAGTGATTGGCTACGCGTCCAGAACCCTGACGCCTGCAGAGAAGAACTATAAGCTGCACTCAGGTAAACTTGAATTCCTCGCACTAAAATGGGCCATCACAGAGCATTTTCGTGACTACCTGTTCCACGCGCCACACTTCACAGTCTACAGCGACAATAACCCACTCACCTACGTCACCAAGTCGGCAAAACTCAACGCCACTGGTCACCGCTGGGTGGCAGAGCTGGCAGACTATAGATTCACACTCAAGTACAGGCCTGGAACAGCTAATATAGATGCTGACTTTCTCTCTCGCAGACCAAAGCCCATTGAAACCATCATGCAGGAGTGCACGGAAGAGTGTGAGCCGGAGGTCATGTAAAGCAATCAAAAGCAGCCAAACAGATGAGATAAACTGGATTTCTGCGGTCACCTGCAATGTGGATGTCCTATCAGATGGCAGTGCTGTACCGCCCCTTCAGCCCTTCTCCATCCAAGACATCCAGGTCCAGCAGAATGCAGAACCAGCCATTCAGAGGGTCTCCAACCTGAAAAGGGAAAACACTTACCTGAAGTACAGAGACAAAGCAGCAGAGAGTGAACAAGTCCGAGTTCTCCTGAGGGAATGGCCAAAATTGCTGCTGGATGAAGATGGAGTTCTGTGGCAGAAGACCAACAACCGGCTGCAACTGGTGGTGCCAGAGCCCATGAAGCCCCTGGTGTACAAGTACCTCCACGAGGAGATGGGACACTTGGGTGCTGACCGGATGGTTGCATTGCACTTGGATAGTGTTCCTCTTTGGGACAGTAATTGGCATTCTTCCCAGACGAGCAATGTGGGGGCTGTTTTCAGGTGGCTGCTTCTGTAAAACAGTTAGAACAGCCCTAGCAGTTTTCTGACCAACATCAAGTGCTGAACAGAATTTCCTTACCATGTGACCAGAAGGAAAACAACTTCCAGAACCCTCATTTGTCAAAGCCAGCTCTTCAATTACATTAAATCCAATAATAGGACGTTCAAGATCTGTAGAGGCGACTAGAATAGGGACAACTACTGGTTTATCACTCATCCCAGCTACAGCATCTTGTGACAGTGCAAACTTCACTTCAATCCAGCCCTGGTATGGGATCTTTGTCCCATTTGCTGCGGACAGATCCAGCCCTCCTTCCCCCAGTAACTCTTCCACCGACCTCACAGTAACAGCAGGTAAGTGTCTCTGCTTCCACTCAGCTCCAATGATGGATACTTGAGAGCCGGTGACCCACAGCACTTTGGTGTCAACATTGTTCATTGTGGCTCGAACAAGGCACCTTCTCCCCACTAGCTTAGCTGTTTGATGTTGTTTACCAGTGAGGGGTGCTGTAGTGCAGAATAGGTCTTTGTTCTTACCAAGATGTACGCTGGTTTCGATCTTGTTTGTGGAGGCTGTAGTGTTCCTGGGTGCTCTGCAGCAACCAACAGCCCAGTGGTCTGTGCTCCCACACTTGTAACAGTGATCGCATTTCCCTCCTGGATTGGTCCACTGGCACTGGTGACACTGCCGGGTGGGGCGTGTCCTTGGTGGTGGTCTGTTGTAGCTGTGGCTGGCTTGTCCCCATGGTGGTGGTTGTCCGGGTAGCTGGTGCAGGCTTGACAGCTGAGTGGTGAGATTCTGAATGGCTTCACAGATGGCTTTATTCCCTTGGTCTACCTTTTCCATCAATGTGTCACGTTTTTCAAACTTTTCTTTTTGCTTACTTTCCTTTTTGGTAGAGTTACTGTCATAACTGCAGCTCTCTGAATCAGTGAGATGGGAAACATGACTCACCGCCGACACCTTGGCTCTGGATTTGCTTGACAGCTTGCTCTTCCTCTCCACTTCCAGGTTGTAGGCAGCAGTCATTTTCTCCAGCAGGACTTCATCAGTTACTCTTGGATTTTGCAAATATGGCTTTAAGTCAGTACGGATGGTGTCATCTTGAAGTCCGGTGAGTATGGTTTGCAAAAACTGATTTTGGATGAGTTCTGGGCTGTACTTTAATCCAGTGGCTGCCCTCTCTGAAGCAAAGTGTATTTGTTGCCTCAAGTCCATAGCTCGAACCAAAAACTGGACTGGAGTCTCTCCGTGATCTTGTGCAGCACGAGTGAGAAAGTGGTACAGCTCAGTAGCATCTTTTTCAACAAAATGGGTCCGTAATATTTGTTTTAAAGCTTGCAATGACAAATCATCTCTACCTTCCAGATAACTTCTCAGCTTTGTTCCTGGAATAATAGCTTGAAGGACTGCATCAATAATTTCACATTCATCATATCCTTTCTTTAATGCTTTCATAATTTGTCTTTCTAAACTTGCATATCCCAGTTTACCCTTTTGATTATGTTCACCAATTTGTCCATTAATTTTCAAGTCTTTTCTGTACATTGGGTGAACAACAGTTTGAGTTCTTTCGGACACATTTGTAGCAATAGACATAGTGGCAGAAGTGCGTGGCCTTACCACAGGTTCAGTGTTGCTGTGTGCAGTACCAGCTGTGTCCGCCAGAGGGCGGCGTGGCGACGTGGGACCAGACTCGGACAGTTCATCAATTCTGTCATTCACTTTCAATAAAAATGACATTCCTCCATCTTCAAGCGACGTGACATCCTCACACTCCAAATACTGCAGAATAAGCCTTCTCAATTTGCGAGGTGAGTTTTTATCTTCATCAACAATAATGATTTCGAGTGTAGTGCATATTTCAAGAAGTTCATAAACAGGTAAGGCAATAAGCTTTCCCTCGATTTCCTCCATCGTATTTTCCCATTCAGACACTTGTTCATTAAAGTCTGGCATGATTGGAAAGTCCTTTTACCTTGGCTTTGATCGTAACTTGTGGTGGGTTGTGTCATATTCTGTGATCTAGCTTCCGTTAGCATTAGCTCCGTGATAGCTTCGTGTTGGTGTCTCTCGTAGCGTAATCCACTCACGAGCTCCGTTGGCAGCAATCCACGGCAGCGATCCAGATGATCCACAAACTTAATCCAAACCGGGCAGAAACACCAAGATTTTGTTGCCCCCTCGAAATGACCAGGGCACTCAGATGTCGTTTTCTTAAGTTTATTTTGAGCTCAAACATTTAGAGGTAAACACAGGTCCCCTGTGAACAAACAGTAAAAAAAAGGTTTTAGGATTAAGTTTTAAATGACCAGTATACAGAAACAGATAAAACAAAATTTACACGTCCCAGGTTAGGCCACGGCCGACTACTGCGCCACAGCTCTTACTATGAGAGAGGCTATGGGCCCAGCGTTGCCAGGTGGGAAATGTAGGATTATCGTACCAGAGACTCAAAATTATCGTATTTTGAAAGAAATAATCGAACAAATGTAGAACTATAGTCAAATAAAATCACTCTGGAGATCGTGTCCTATGGGTTCTTAGAGTTTTGTGGGCATGAGCAACATCAGAATCATGGGGGCGGGCGCAACTGAGCATCCCACCAATCATGCTCCTTGTTCTGAAACATACACATAAACGTCACTCCCTTCATATCCTCTCACTCCCAGCAAAGCACGGGTTTAAAAAAAAAAAAAACTCAGTCTCCGGCAGTTGCAAAATATACATTTGGCCAAATTATCGTACATTAGACATTATTGATCGTACATCGTACATAGGGCAAAATTATCGTACAAATACCATAATTATCGTACACCTGGCAACGCTGTATGGGCCTAGCTTTTTAAACTAAACCGGGCAAGTCACGTGACATAGTGCTTCCGGTTCAACACATAAAAACGGCAGTGTATTACATTTGCAAAAGATGAATAAATATTGTTATATACAGTGAACCTTTACCGAACATGAATAATAAAAAGCGCTTCAGCACTTGTGCAAAAAGCAGAGTGCAAAGAAATGGGATGGCAACAAATGCTGAGTGGTGCTTAGCAGCTGTGGATGGACTGATTTATCTTTTCATACATTTGATCTTTGATCTTTTCTTTTGGGAAAGGGTCAAGCCGCAGAGCACCACTGTCAGGTCCTTTAACGTAGTGGTTAACAAAGTGGGGTCGGGGCCCTCTGGGGGTCGCATACACTGAAGTGTCGCAAAATGAATTTGAGACAATATTCTTTATACATTTCTGACATTTAATATGATGTATTAAAAAGCATATCTTAGTGAAATTATGCCAAATATCAAAATACTGTATCCAACTGACATTTTTTTTAAATACACACACAAACATATAACCATTACCTAATACTTAAAAAAAACATTCTAAATTTTGAAAATGTAAAAAAAGATTTAAACTGGCATAGTATTTAAAACAAAACTTAAATGTTGGCTCAAAGGAAACCACTGACGATTGTTCTTGTTCTTGTCTCAAGAGTTGAATTGTGCGGACGGTCTGTGTGATGATCTTTTGTGATGATTGTTGTTTCTTTGTACTTGATCTGCCAGAGATACGGATGATCCTGCTTTAACATGACCGATCGCATTTCATATATTATTGAAACATTAAATCGGTTCAATATTTAAACTGCTTATTGAGAAGTTTAGGCACTTTATATGTTTCCAGGGTAAAGGATTTATATTAAGAGACTTTCTTTTTTTAAGATGAAAACCTCCCAAATGCACTTAAAATGACAAAGCCCCAACTCATTCATAAAGCAAATGCACTTTCCCCATGGTAACTGCTGAATATGTTTGTACTCTGGCTTTGTTCACAGGGGGACAGAGAGGAGCGATGACATAACACAGGTCTAGAGGGACTTACATGATGCATCCTGGATCCTGGTAAACAACACGCTAACCGCTAACGTCTATGGTGAGGTAGGGGCCATTGTATAGCTCTTCCTGTGCACCTCCAGGCTCATTATGAAATTTGCTAAAAGAAGTTGTGAGCTTTAAAAGAGAGAAGGGAGAAATCACCATAAACTGCCGTAACAAGTCAGATTTGCAACAGTAAACAGATAAACAAACCCCTAAAACTGGCCCATAGAATCTCAATTCTGCATCTAAGCCCAACGTGTTTGTAATATATTTTCATTTTCACAACACAAATGACAACACTGCACACAGTAAGACATCTAAGGCTAACACGTTTCACAGGAAAAGATTAGAAGAAGAAGAAGATTAGAAGGAGGAGATTTGAAGAAGGAGGAGAAAATTAGAAGAAGAAGGATAAGACTAGAAGAAGGAAAAGTTTAGAAGATGGAAAATATTAGGAGAAGACTAGAAGATGATTAGAAGAGGAAGATTACAGGAAGATTAGAAGAAGAAGGAGAAGACTAGAAGTAGAAGATTAGAAGAAGATTAGATGATAGAAGAAGTAGAAGAAGAGCTTTGTCATTATACAATTGTACAACAAAATTGTGTAAATCGGATATAGGGTTAGTCCTCATGAGCTACTGCGATTCTGCGCGCCACCAACCTGACCTGCACGTTTTTGGAGGTAGGGGAAACCGGACTACACGGAGAAAAAATGTGGCATGCGAGTGGTGGAAGTTTGCTGCTCAGCTCCTCTACAGTCTCCACTGAAGGAGCAGCTCAGCTCCTCTACAGTCCCATGCAGTGGGTGGGAGGTGTTGTCCATGATGCAGGTGAGCTTGGCTAATACCCCTTGTGCACCTCTCCATCACGCCTGTCTCGCTCTTTTCTTGGCTAAAGCGCTCCAGTTCCTTACCATCATATGCCTGTAACAGATGGCGGATGAGATAATTAACAAACAGAATAAACAGTAGCAGATCAACCCCCCAGTGACCCCTCCCCAACACACAGGCACCGACACTGACAGCTTTCTCAGAGCGCGAGGGACTCATTTGGGTTGTAAACAGTAAAATAGTGTCGAGGTGGAGAAACACACATGAAGCAAAAGAGGGACTAAGCAGCAAATCAGCAGATAAGTCCCTGATGCGCCAAAAGAACTTGTGGAGAGAGTGTGCAGATGAAGCTGATAGATACGGTGTATCCATAATCACTGCAGCGCCAGTCGTTGCCCACAGCGCCCGAACCAATTAGACTGACAACCAGTGTTAATGATTCCTTTCACTTTATTGACTCCTAATGCTCAAATACAGCCTGGAACAGTGCACCTCCCTGTATGAAATACTGCTGTCTTACTGTGTGCACTGTGCAGGGATGAATGGAAGACAACAGTCAGTCAATAAAAATGTCCATATTGGCAAATAATTGTTGAAATCAATGTTCTCTCCCACACTGCTCTCGTGTTGTCTGCGAACAGAATGGAAAAAAAAAAGTCCAACCTGAGAATAGCTGATAGATGAGCTCATTAACAGTCCTCACGGTTTTGTCCTTGATTTTAGAGTCTAATTTCAAGATATTTACACTTACATTAAGATAAAAGAAATCACTGCACTCAAAACTAGACAAAAATAATAATAATTTACATAAAATGAAACTGTTGTAGTTGTTTTATCTTAATTTAAGTGTAAATATCTTGCCTCATGGACAGATTTTTTTTTAAATTAGACTCTCAAATCGAGGACAAAAGTACTTATTTCAAGGAATGTTCACTTATTACAGGATTACTTTTGCAGTGTAGGGCTTGCTCAATAGCGCGAGAGGTAAACTACACAGACACCCGCTGATTTGATCATAGTGTGTGAGGGGTGGGGGAGAGCAGACCAGCTGTAAGTTTTCATTTTGGCTTCTGTCCCCACACTGTACAGCCTCACTTAGCAACAGCCTGTGAATTAGATCAGATTCCTAATTTACTTGTTACTTTAATCACATTTACTACACAGTTTGGTTTATATTATTATGTAATTGTCTGTGTTAAATTTAATATCTTAATAAATTCACAATAAATGTCAAAATGTCAAATTTTGGCAGGGCTGTCACTATGAGGTGGGAAAACCAGACAATTGTGAAGGGGGCCCAAGTTAAAGGGGGCCCCAGATGATTAGGCTACCTCAGTTTGTAAATTAACAGTTGTTACAGTACAATCAATGTAATAGAATAACTTTATTGTTCATTAGGAGCAAATGGAGTGTAAAATAAAATAACATGCAAAATTATAGGGAACATTATACTGAAAAAAATGATAAACATTTTTTTATGTTTTCTTTCCACATTTATGTTGCCATGTATTTAATTAATTGTGATTTTTTTTTTTCTAACTGTCCTGTAATTTCCCCACTTTTAGTTATACTTGAGTAAAGCTAGCTGTTTTCGCGGTGGAGAAGAGTGGTGACATAACACAGGTCCGGGGGACATCCATGATGCCTCTTAGATCCTCGTAAACATGCTAACAGCTAACGGCTAGGTGAGGCAGAGGCTATTTAAAGCTCTTCCTGTAGCCACTGCGCTCTCCAGCTGCGCAGCGCTAACACTCATGCATAAATGAGCATGGCAACACAAGCACGCTAGGATAACCAGCACTCACTATGCTCATACACAGGATCCAGGAAACAGAATAACTGATCGATTACAACATGAATCTTACAGTGCATGTAAACTAGAAGCGCGATTGTGCACAGTAATTGGTTTGCGAAGTCTTGTTCATTTTGAAAAAGATGCCGATCGTGTTCATGTGAGCCTAGTTACAAAGAAATGCATGGGAAAAATATGTGTGTTTAATATACAAAAGAGGGTTTTATCATTAACCTGTTGTATTCCTCAAGAACAAATACATTTTACTACACATTGATTTGTTCGTATAAAGTGAAGGGGTGTAGTAACGGGCTGGGTAGGAACTTTTGTCCCTGTATGTTTCTAGTGGGAGGAAAACGTTCCGGCTTGACTTGAACATGGCAGTGCCCCAACTCTGTCTTAATAGTCTCTGTGTTCCTATCAAACATTAGAACAAACATGCGGTCTCAGTAGGTTGGAGCTGAAGCGACCCAATTCCGATTGTTTGTTTGCCCCTGTGAGACCTGTGTCTGATCTTTTCATGACAGTCTGAATGACAGTGTTTTCAAAGGCAAAACGGCCAATTGGATATGTGGCCCTAAATCCGATACGCATCTGATCCTTTGCAATATGACTTCAGTCTGAACGGCCAGGTCGCCTTTATATATACACGTCATCGATGCGCTACAAATGTCATTCATTCTGCATTAAAGTAGATGGGAAACAACAGGTGCACTTGTTATGAATGAAGTTAGCATCCACCGCTTGACTTCAGAGACACGTTTCTCATTAAAGACACCAAGACGTTATTAATGCATCGGCTCCGTTAGCTTCTCACAACTTTAACATTGCCAGATCTGCGGCGCAGTGTTTCTATCCATGTTTATCTTCGTAAACAGCAGTGTGCTGTGCCCTCCACTGCGTGACACATTCAAGCCGTATCCCGTTTAGACAGGAGATCACATACAGGACGCATTATAGTAATGAACGACCTTGCAAAAAATTGTTTAAAAAAATATATAGGAATTGATCTGCCTAAGAAGTGACTGACTTGCTTCTTTTAACAAAGGTTTAACTTGTTTCGTCGGCAGTCTGAGACATGTTGCTCTTCTCAATAGGTACCAAGGTTTTCTTTCCGTAAATGACAACGATCGAGGTTCAGGAGCAGGACCACGAATCAACCAACCCACTTCCTCGCAGCCAACCACCCCTGCCTTCGCCTGATCGCATGGTCCTTGCCAGTAAAGTTTTGGTTGAGAGCTGATCAACACTGCGGCAGATGACGTTTTACTCCATCGCGTCACTATTCTGCATAGCTGTTTGTCTAGGGTGACGAATGGAAGACGAATTCCACATTTACAAACGCAGTACAAATCCGTTACTACTAGAGGCAAAGTACCACAAACTAACCCCGGAATGTTCAATTGCATCCACAAAACCACACATTAGTCTCCGTATTTATGTATAATGTTGGCCCTGACAAATACAAACCGAGTCGCAGAGAGAGTCCCAAACGTCTCGCTTTCCTCCGGAGCTTCCATCCAGTCCACTCCCACGCACTTGAGCGCAAAATCAATTAGCCCGAATGTGTTTGCTTACTGCCGCGCGCCGAGCACCATTACCTCCGCTCTCAGCTGCTAATGTAAACTCCCCATCGCCGCACGATCGGAAGCAGCTTCAGACAAACTGAGAAGCAGTCAGGGAAACCATCAGTCATGCACTTGGTACGCTTTAAATAAGGTCCTACATTATACATTACCCAGGCTCTTTGTCAAAGTCTCCAACTGATTGCGCTCCTTTGTCAAAACCTTTCACATCATTCGAGCCAGACTGATGATCTGTCCCTTGTGGCCTGAACTCTGGATATCAAGTACGGTCTTCTCAGGGAACCGTGTAAGACCGCAGTGTTTTGGCCACGCAACGATGATCTGGACAGGGCCCGTTCGACCGGCTTTTCCCCATCTCAAAGCCTCTTCAGTCCTGCCAACATGGAGGAGGTGGTGGAGTCTCGATCCGTGCCAGGTCAGGAGACGGAACTCTACCCCGTCTCTCCCTCTGCGGAACTCTTATTGCTGATCATGCTTAGTATACTGTATACGGTGCCGTAAAACGTACATGCCCCATTCTAGATTACATGCATTTGTTTATTACACTTAAATATTTCATCGTCAAGACCATTTTTATATCACACAAGGACATTCCCAGTCAATACAAAATGCAGTTTGCAAATGCTTATCACATTTACTATGGGAACGAAAAATCCAAACTTCTCTGGCCCTGTGTGAAAAAGTGAAAAAACCCTGGACTTAATAACTGGCTGTGCCGCCCTTTGCAGCAATAACTGAAGTCAAGTGTTTGCGATATCTTGTGATGAGTTTGTCACATCGCTGAGGAGGGATTTTAGCCCACTCTTCTTTGCAGAATTACTTTTTACACTTTACACTTTTTTTTTATTTATTTATTTATTTTTTTGTTCATGTATGGATGAAAAAAAAAAAAAAAAGTGTCATGACATGAACAAATAAATAAATAAATAAATAAAATTAGTTTAACTCAGCCATATTGGAGTGTTTTTGTGCATGAACTGCCCTTTTGAGGTCACACCACGGCATCTCAATTGGATTTAAGTCCGGACTTAGACATGGCCACTCCAGAACTTTAATTTTGTTCTTTTTGAGCCATTCAGAAGTGGATTTGTTCGTATGTTTAATAAATGTAATATCCATCCATCCATTTTCTTCCACTTTTCCATTGCCGGGTCATGGACTCACAGTGCACCAGCCCCTATTGCTCCTCCTGCAGGTGGTGGGTCCACAGAAGGACGGCCTCGTGGTTCTAACCGGGCCTGTTGGTCTCTCATAAGGGGCTTCTGAACTGCTCTTTGTCTGACCCGTCACCTAGGACCTGTTTGCATGGGAGACCCTACCAGGGGCACGAAGCCCCCGACAACAGAGCCCCCAGGATCATTCGGGTGCTCAAACCCCTCCACCACGTTAAGGTGGCGGTTCCAGGAGGGGAATAAATGTAATATTCATTTGGAAATTGCATTCTGTATTGACTGGGAATGTCCTTGTGTGAAATAAAATGATGAGAAGAATCGTTTAAGTGTGCAAAAATATAAACAAATGTATGAAATCTGGAAGGGGGCAAATACGGCACTGTAATATTAACCCTCTGAGACCCACGTCCGAAGAACAAGTTTTATGCATCCGTGAATGTCTTTTGATCCGTAAGAGAAAGAGACTAGCTTTTTCTTTTCCTCGAAAAGACAAGGATCCAGCAAATTCAGAGAGCGGTCTGCCAAACGCGTTTGTGAGTTTCGTTATACTCTCAAAACGGCCAGAAAAAGTGGACTTTCTCCTGAGAAATGAAGGCTATTCCGTACGAGACTGCTACGAGACCCCAAACTTTTGAACGGCAGTGAACTTGGTGACAGGGTTACTGGACTTGGTACAAAATACAGTGTCCTGATGAAATAACGATGATAATTCAGTGGCATTTTTATTTTATTTATTGTTTTTTAATTAGGACAATACATATTAATCAACATGTCAGCAAAAAGCATCAATGTAAATATGCCGTAGTTAGCACAGTAGCTAATTTTCATCTGTTGTCCTAAGGCAGGTCAGATCAGCAAACATTTACTTAGACAATATACAGAAGAGATATATACACAATACATACAGACATTTCAAGGACAACATACAGCCAGCCTCAAAGATGCCCCCAACGCTCCAAAAAAGGGATCATCTACCTGTGTGTGCATGTCTGGTTAGTTTTTAACCAATGTTTCAGAGCACTTTTAAAAGTAAAATAGGTGCCACAGTTCCTGACTTGGGTTGGCAGTGTGTTC
This sequence comes from Neogobius melanostomus, assembly GCA_007210695.1. Taxonomy (NCBI): domain Eukaryota; kingdom Metazoa; phylum Chordata; class Actinopteri; order Gobiiformes; family Gobiidae; genus Neogobius; species Neogobius melanostomus. The sequence continues at coordinate 6,437 of VHKM01000739.1, read as the reverse complement.
CATGACTGTGAGCCTCTGATGGACAACACCATTTGACCAAATTTAGTCCCGCGCCGTTGAACATTACAGTCGCCTCTGGACGATGCTCTGGTAATTACTCGATTACAAGGTTTTTTACTTATAAAATCTGCTAGCGGAGGAGGAGCGAGACCATTTAAAACTTTATGAGGCAAGCACCCATAAATATTTGATAGCTATCAAGGTCCAAAATATTATACTTACTTAAAATGTTACAATAATAATACCGTAAGGGCTTTTTGTCCAACATTTTCAGTGTTTTCTTAAATAGGGATTTTAGTGGTTTCAAGACAGCTTCTGATGTGTGAAACCATGTTGTATAACAGTAGCTTAAATGGCTGAGTATCATGGCGTGCATATACGTCTTAGCTGAATAAGATGTTTGACAAGTTAAATTTGATTGTATGGGAAATGTTTTTTACATGTTGCTTGACATTTAAATTGGAGTCAAATACCACTCCAAGGTATTTAAATTGTTCAACCACTTCTAATCTCTCACCATTGACCAAAACAGATGGTTGCTCACCCTCTGCTGACTGCCGAGAGGAAAACATACAGACTGTTTTTTTTTAGTGTTGAGATGTAGACAGGAGTCATGGAGCCAGTGGGACACTGGCACCATTGCACCAGAGAGCAGCTTCACTTTTAGTTTTTGCATACAAAACTGTGTCATCGGCATACAATTGGATTTTTACAGTTTTACATACATTAGGTAGGTTTTTGACCTATAAACTGAATAGAATTGGACCCAGTATAGAGCCTTGTGGGACTCCAACTGAGCAAGAGAGAAAAAGTGGATTGTGATGTTTCAATTTGAACAGCTTGTTTTCTCTCAGACAGATATGATTTTATTCAGCAGAGGGCACTATTAGAGAAATTAAAATATGTTAATTTGGCAAGAAGGACATTATGATTGATAGTATCAAAATTTCTCCATTGTGAGATCAATGAAGGCTGTCTTATCTTATCTTAAGTCTTGGAATGAATGATGCCTGAATGATACTAAAGAAAAATAAGGTCGCAAGCGTCACCTGCGCCTCCACTAACATCCGCAGCGCCTGTATCTGCACTCTCCGGCCTCTGCCTTCTCCTTCTACATCTGCCATCTGTCTGATCTGTTTGCAGCTCTGCCCCGGGGCTTTTATATCAAGAAATGATGCTCAAATCTCATTTTGCGTGGTCTCGCCCGGCCTTAAGCGCTCATTACATCTTGTTTCCCCATTTGCCCGGGCCTGTAACTGTGTTTGTGTGTGCTCTTCGAGGAATTAGCCGGGTTTCCTAAAAGTTCAAGAGATAAAAAAAGACAGCTGCACAGCATGTAAACAGGACACAGTACACAAGGCTAATGGTACTTACCTGTGCATTATAAAACCATACAGAGGTTGCAGAAGTTCTGTCTTTTGAATATTCTCATCTGAGCTCTATTTGTAAGTCCGGCGAGCCATTCAACACCCCAGAACCTGTTCAGACCCGAAACCTTGGATCTGGCCGGGTCTACAAAGTAACATGAACATGAGCATCTCTCTTTCTGCGGTAGAGGATGTGTAGAGCTGCGCTGAAATAGCTGACCTTACCTTAGTGTCACTTTTACTTCACTCAAAACGTCCCTGGAGTCACTGGCATGCTAAAGAGAGAGATGGTTGAGCACAAACACGCAAAGTTTTCGGCTAGTTTCCTTTAAACTAAAGCCATCAAAGCGGAGGACAGCCGTTGTTGCCGAAAGCATTTCATGTGTGTCAAGTGGTCTGATGAGAATTCCCTGCAAGCGCTAATTTGTGGCGGCGCGCCTAATGTACGCGGTGTCATAGCGATTCTGTTATGGCTACACGTCGGGCCCCAGCCTCTGAATCTTCAGATCATAAGTAACAAACATATTTACGATGGTCTCTTGCGATTCAATTGACGCCGCGTTTATTTGTGTCCCTCTTGCTGCAGAAATGAGGCCACTGATGTTGTCTAGTGCCGGGCATGTTTACGAGATCGCGGCTCCTTTTGGGGGCGGGTCTCGCTACAGAAAAGTGTGTGATCTTCCATCATGTTTCGCACTCCTCAAAATAGTTTAGTCCGTGGCTCCATATATCATATCATTGATTTAGTTTTTCAGGAGTTAATTGGCAGAAAATTTAGCTTTTTCTGTCATTTGTGTGATTTACATTCATTCTATTCTTAGGGCATGTTTGGCATGTTTGTTTCGATACTATGAACAATGCCTTTCTCTGATTGGTTAATCTGCTTTCATCTGGACTTGAAGAGATAAGACGGTTAGCGATAAAGTGGCTGATGAGCTGTGTGCTAACTCATGGACATAAAGGGATGGCCGTCTTGAACCAGCGATTCAGCACCATGTCTAGAAGTCCCAAAGTGCATACGATTCAAAACACCGCACCGATTCAAAACGCGCATGTCACGTGACTCAGGCTGAAGTGTTTCATGAAACGCCATTGTTTCAAAACACTTCACTGTGTTGAACCTTGGTCGAACCACAAGGCTTTGCAAACCTTTCTCCATGTTTTTCTAGCGTTTCAGTGCCATGCGTGAGTGCGCTCAGATGGCGTAGTTGGTAAAGTTGCTGCGCTTGTATACACATCTCGTCAATCTCAGTCACACTGAACTACAAATAGATCAGCAAAAAGAAGAATTGAGTTGGAGGAAAAATGTAGAGCATTTATGACAGTTGCTTCATTGATTTATTTTTCAATATTTTTCAATCACTATATCATCAATATAATATTATCAATAACATGGTTGAATCCTGAAACACTGTAAATGCGGCTGTAATTACATTTTTCCACTAGATGTCACTGTGGAGTGATTGTTTCGAACTGTGTTTCGAGGCTCCGGCACAGTCGCTTCATCTGCTTTGGCTTCACTTTGCCCATCCCTAGATTGAATATTTATCTAAAACTTTACAAACTGAAAAGTTATAAACGCATTTCGCCGTATTATCCAGTATTTAGTGTTTTTTTTCTTGTATGGCCGGCACCGGAAGTGGACTGTTGAGCTCCATTACGTAATACATAAGATAAGATGAGATACGATAAGATACAACTATATTGATCTCACAATGGAAAAATTCACTTGTTACAACAGCTCTCAAGAAACACTCGGGTGCAAATAAACAGGAAAATGTGCAATCAGGCAATGACATGTCAATGTGCAATGACAGGTCTGTCATTGAATGTTAAAAAAAACATGTCTGTTTGCTTTGCCTCAAGATTCAAGTCCATATCCGAAGAACTACATTTACAGATAAATGGTCTCAAGATCCAGCAGGTGTCAGAGGTCAAATACCTGGGCCTTGTACTTGACTCGCAACTTAAATTTGACAGTCATATCAAAAAAATCTGTAGAGTGACCAAAGCAAATCTTTACACATTCAGACTGATCAGGGACTACCTACCGTTTCATGCTGCTCACACTTTCATGCACAGCATGATCTTCTCGCAAATAAGTTACTGCATCTGCTCATGGTCACAGGCCACTGCCACTACAGTCAAGCCACTACAAATTATCCATAACAGAGCGGTTAAAATCCTAGATAGGAAGCCCATTAGGTCACATCATTGTATTAGTCTGAGGAATTTAAACATTTTATCTTTTGAAAACTTCATTAAATTTTCCCAGCTGAAACTGATGCATAAAGTTTGAACCAGCAAGCCCCACAGGTCTTGAGTGACCTCTCAGGGCTGTGGAGCTCAGAACGGGAACTGTCAGATCCTGAAACGAAATACTTCATTTGGACAATTAGCTTTTTCCGTACAAGGCACTAAAGCCTGGAACTGTTTACCCACTGACTTGAAGGGAGAGTCAAACTGGGTCCTTTTCAAACACAAACTTAAAGACTCTTTAATCAGAGGTCAGAAATGTGACCACTGACCGTCTGCTCTGCTGTGTTTGTGTTGTACTGTATTATTATGATATGTGTTTTAACTATGTATTGTTTAATTTTTATGTAAAGGCCCAACTAGGGATGGACATTGATAATTAGCTTTGGCTAAAATGTTGTAGTATGTAACATTAGCTTATGTGACATACTTGTCCCTATTCAAATCAACTTAAAAGTAAAAACAAAGTAAATCAAAAAAGAACACGCAATTTAAAATTCAGTGCAACATGCCCACAAATATCTATTGGCTATTTTCCAGCTTGCACTTGCTGGCTTGATAAAAGTCCCTTAGAGTCTTTGTATGATAAAAAACTATTCTGGCTTGCTCTGACCTCACTGCTCTATCCCCCCTGTCTTTGTATCAGGCCTCACAATGTCCCCGATTGTCCGAGTGCCAAGTGCGCCCCAGCATCTCGCGTCGTTTGCCTGTCCGTGTCTCCTCATGGGACATGTGCCTGTGACGGGCCGAGGTGAGGTGGGGGCAGTTGGCTCGGACAGTGGAAAAAGTGCGTCCAGACACCGTGACGTGACAAAGTACTTCCTGGGAACCATTCAGCAGTGGAGCGGTGTTCTTTCCAACAGAGCTGCGCCTTCACGGGCCGCTCCAGAGAGTGACACAATGCTGCATTTAGTTTCCAAGGATCCTCCATCACACCGCAGGGCTCCTCGCATGGTTGGCCAAGTCATGTTTCTGTGTCCTCAGTAGGGCAGGCAGGGGGATATGACCTATAACTGATGTCACGGTGTAGTCAAAGAGAAATTATATTGAAATATTGAACACAAAACAAAGTACTTCAACACCACAACCTGTGTCCCAGTGCTTTGCTCCCTGGGGGGCCTCAGAGGCATGGCATGGGGCCCACAAAGCCCATTGCTAATACGTATTTTGTATGTAATTTCAGGTTGTAAACCTTTCCAAATTCACATGAATCTTAGGAACGAATTTGGGAATAGTTAGCCAATAGGTTTACCACATGACATCATTAAGTAATGAACCAAGCTATACCATTACCTTTCATTAATAAAAATACCCAAAGGTAGTAGATTTCCACATAAGGACACGCAGATGAGGTATTGAAAAAGAAGGACAACATATTCCAAAAATATAAACATTAATTTATGTACCATAATGTCTGTGTAAGCTCTCAGTCGTACAGGAGTTGTCCATCTTCAATGAAAGTACTTGAGTCATCTTCTGTACTCAGTAGTTGAAGTCTTCCGAACGTTTCGCCTCTCATCCAAAAGGCTTCGTCAGCGGACTAAAGTCCCGTTCAGCCCGCAGCTTAGATAAAGACCACGAGGAAGAGTTGGGGGTGGCCAGGCTCCTCCCCTCTAATCACAGCTACTCTCACCTTTAGGTAAACAACCTTTGAAGTAGAGCGTCTCTAACGACCTGCTCACCCCAGTATCGGTCAGTCCTGTCCTATTCATAGGACAGGAGAAACTAAACAAGTTTTACAGAAGAGACTTTATCAACACCGAAGATGTGGTGTTCAAAGAAAAGCGATGTCACCACCGTTCCAGTAGAGGGCGCCTCATGCCCAGTGGTATATTGTTGTATGCGCAGAGCAACTTATGTCTTTCGCCATGCTGTTCAGAAGCTCTACTGCAAATAAAGAAGCCGTTCAGTAAATGCCTATTTTTAATGTCGTTTTTCACTAGAGGAGTTTCCCAGTTTGATATCTGGACACAACAGATTTTGGCGACGAGGATGGGATTTTCCTCTGGGTGAGAAGAGTTTTATTACAACAAAAACTCTGTCGAGACAAAAGAAAAAGTGCATGAAACATGGCGACGGCATTCGGAAAAGGTGAAGACCTTAGCTTTGATGAAAACGAAGAAAACTTTGAAGCCTATTTGGAAAGGTTAGAACAGTACTTCGTGGCGAATGACCTGAAAATAGACGATGAAAGAACAAGGGCAGTGTTTTTGACAGTGGTTGGTAAAAAGAACCACACACTGCTAATGGACTTGTGTGCACCGTCAAGGCCGTCGGAGAAGAAACTAGCAGAGCTAATTGAGCTCATGAAGACACATTTTGTGCCGAAGACCAACTTTATTGCAGAAAGATATAAGTTCAATACAAGAAATCAGCGAGACAACGAATCTATAAGTGAGTACATGGCAAGCCTACGGAAGCTAGCAGCCACGTATAAATTTGGGAATTTCCTAGATGACGCTCTCCGAGATAGATTTGTGTGTGGGGTCAACAGTAATGAGCTCCGTGACCGCTTGTTGGGTTCTGCTCACACAAAAGACCTAACGCTTGCAGCAGCATATGACATGGGACTGTCTTACGAGGTAACGAAGCAAAATGCCCAGCAGTGGTCCCAGAAAACGTTCAAAGCTAACGCTATCTCTAAGACGAGTACAAGCAAGAAAGAGGAGCGAGGGAAACCATGTTACAGATGTGCGGGCCACGGACACGCGCCATCTGACTGCAGATTCAGAGACGTGGAATGTCGGGTGTGCAAGAAGAAGGGACACATTGCAAAAGCCTGCAGGTCCCAACAAGATGGTAAAAAAGGGGGAC